>PISX010004430.1:0-121661 GCA_004024625.1 Mellivora capensis
TTTTCAACTTTTTGAGGAACCTCCATGCTGTTTTCCAGAGTGGTTGCACCAGCTTGCATTCCCACCAACAGTGTAGGAGGGTTCCCCTTTCTCCACATCCTCGCCAGCATCTGTCATTTCCTGACTTGTTAATTTTAGCCATTCTGACTGGTGTGAGGTGATATCTCATTGTGGTTTTAATTTGTATTTCCCTGATGCCAAGACCAGTCACATTTCTTAATGTGATGACTACAGTCACCATTCTCTAACAAAGCTCTTGAGGAAAACAATATGTTAGGTTTCGTCCCAAAGCCCAGTGAGCTAGGTCAGTCTACCCAGAAAACAGCTCTAGCCAAGGCTCAACCCAGCCTTAGTTTGATCACAAAGACAGGTCAGGTGTCCTCCAAGAAGAAGAAAGTCAAGTACAGTAGTGGAGGACAGGCAGCTCTGCTGGTTCTAACCTTGAGAGAGCCTAATGAGAGACGATAAAGGGAAAAGCCAAAAGTAAGTTTTTTTTACCTCTTTAACCTCATAGAAGAACTATTCTATCTAGAGACAAAATCCAGGAAAGAGGTACTCAACATTCCTAATCTTAGGGCCCAATTAGTATCACTGAGTTAGACACAGCAGCATGGGTTCCTTTTTGTGGGTGCAATGATGGGAAATGATTCTGCCCTTTACCCTGACCCATCCTTGGGGAAGAGCGTAGGATGCAGGGAAAAGCTGTGGTCTTCTCCTGCCCCAAATGACTCACCGATCCAACACTTGATATCCAAATTGTGGGCACACTAACAGAATCATAGCCTTTTAGAACCAGAAGGGACATCACAAAACAGTTTAATCTCCTCGTCTTAAATCAGAGGAAATAAAGTTCCAGAAAGTTGAATTTGTTGAGATTCCAGCTGATTAAGGTGAAAGATACATTCAGCCTCATCATTTCAAGTTCAGTGACCTGTTAGCAGTGTTAGCAGCAATTTTTATAGAGGAGCGGCTCAGTAAACCATTTATCTGTATTTATTTATAGGATGTTGGAAGGCATTTGATGAAAATTATGAGGGAGAAGGTAAAGACCTCTCCTGGCCATCCGATAACTACTTTAGTATCTGCTCATTTGGCATGAACATGAAGCCAACCAAACAGAATTCTGGCTTTCTTAAAAATAGTTTCTTCAGGATTATCATGAGAAAGTGGTCAAAGTTGGATAAAATGTTACTTATGACTCTTCGGAAATCCCTTTTACGAAGATGGCACCGAAAGCTAAGAAGGAAGCCCCTACCCCTCCCAAAGCCAAAGCCAAAACAAAGGCTTTGAAGGCCAAGAAAGAAGTGACGAAAGGCGTCCACAGTCACAAAAAAAAAAGAAGATCCACACATCACCTCCGTTCGGACGACCCAAGACTCTGCATCTCCGAAGGCAGCCCAAATATCCTCAAAAGTGCGCTCCCAGGAGAAACAAGCTTCATCACTATGCCATCATCAAATTCCTCCTGACTACTGAGCCAGCCATGAAGAAAATAGAAGACAACAACTCGCTTGTGTTCACTGTGGATGTCAAGGCCAACAAGCAGCAGATCAAACAGGCTGTGAAGAAGCTCTATGACATTGATGTGGCCAAGGTCAACACCTTGATCAGGCCTGGTGGAGAGAAGAAGGCGTATGTTCGACTGGCCCCTGACTATGATGGTTTGGATGTTGCCAACAAAATTGGGATCATCTAAACTGAGTCCAGCTGGCCAAATCTAAATACGGTTTTTTTCATGATTAAAAAAAAAAAAGTTACTCATGACTCTTGGTGGCAAGCTGGTTAGTAGACTAACACTGTTTGCATGATTCTAAGTTGTCTTATCTGTGTATAGGACATCTGTTTTGGTAATGACATCCCAGAGGATATGTCTTATTAGTGACCCAATAATTGCCACGTATCACTCTAATGATAAATTTCAAGCCACTGAATAACTGCCGTAGACCTCTCAAAGCCCTGTGATTTGCACTTAGCTGTTACGATATAGAGAATGCCAGGCATGAGTCGAAGCCCCGAAGGCAAGTATCTGCATAAACAGGCCGTTTTCCTAAGTGCCAGGCAGGATTTGGAGAAATGGGTCTTATGTACCTACAACTGCCCTCACCTTTCTGCCTCCACGGAACAAGTACGTGGCAAAAATGACCAACTCCAGGAAATTTAAGTTTTTGTAACATTTCATATGCATCAGTTTGGTTAAGGAATCACTTACATGGATTATTTCCAATATTTTCAGCTGTTATAGTCCAAGCTCTTTTTTTTTTTTTTTACTTGGTTCATACATTTAAAAAACAAGTTTTCAATTTTGCATTTTCAGGGAACTGCTCTCAACCAGTGAGAAGACATATGGTATATTACCAAAAAAGTAGGGAAAAGAGACCAGAAATTTTGGGAAGAAAGTCTATAAGCTATATTATCCAGCTACTTGGTTGACTTGTCCATAGATACATTTTATTTCCCAAAGTATAAATAATAATTAAAAGCTTTGTATATTTTAAGCACTTAATAAAAGTAACAACATAATTGAGAAGTTCAACAAATAGAGGATCTAAACAAATGAAGAAAAGCAGATACTCCGAAAACAATCATAACCCTACCACTCTAACTGTGGTCTATGCATGGTCTTCCTCAGGATCACCTGGGAGCTTTTCAAGATGCAGAATCTTGGGCCATCCCAGATCTACAGGTCAGACTATCTACAAGTGGGGGCTGAGGGTCTTCAGTTTTTAGGAACTCCCATGTGATTTTTTTCTTGCATTTTGAAATTGAGAACCACCATCTTAAAGGTTCTGAGTGAGATTACAGAAGGGAGGAGAAACAGAGAGGATCTAGGAAAAGGTTCTTAAAAAAAAAATAAAGAAGGAAGGGAAGGAGCAGACACAGAAATTAAAGCACGATCTACATCAGGGTTTCTCAGTCTTATCACTACTGACATTTTAGGCCAGATAACTCTTTGTTGTTGGGTTCTGTCCTATGCAGTGTAGACTATTTAAATAGCTACATCCCTGGCCCTCTACTCCCTAAATGCCAGTAGCATCCTCCCACTCCAAGCTGTGACAACGAAACATATTTCCAGACTTTGCCTAATATCCCCCTGGGGATATAATTGCCCCTCATTGAGAACCACTGGTTTACACTATGGAAGTTGATAAAAACAGTAACAGTGAGCTAGAAAGATAATTAAATTCTTAGACTATATAAAAAACAATCAAATGAGAACTGAAATAAGCAGCATACTAACTTATTATGCTCCTAAAGTTAGTTTCCTTGATCGCAGAAGTCATAAACTAGAAAGTGAACTAAGTAAAATTTTAAAACTTCGTTTTCATCTTTCAGACTTTGGCGTATTTCACCAAAAATTTTATAATTCTGATATCTCAAAAAGAAATCTTAAATTCTGACAAGATCTGTGTATTTTCCCCCATGGCAACAAATGCTTGGAGCTGAGAGCTGGCTACTCCCCTCAGAGCACTGGAGGGCTTCCCCTGTGCTTCATAGATGGGTTAATTCTGTACAAAATTCCCTGTATGCATTGGTAGTGCTGTAAAAGATAAGGACCTATCCATAAACTTAAAATTCACGTTTAGCCTTCTAGAAATCCAAATCTTATCTGGGCTACACTGCAAACATAATTTACCAGCAACATGGGCACACACACTGGCACACTAGAGAAGTTCCTGCAGCTTAGTGTAATCCCAGCATCAGGTTAGCAATTCAAAAGCCACGGCCAAGTACTCTACCATGCTCAAAGGGTGTGTGTACTGACTGACAAGTGCATATCCTGCATGTTATTACACTCATAAAAAATGAGTAATGACTGACTGACTTTAATATTCTCACATAAAACTTCAAGCTGGGTTTTATACAATAGGCTTCCTTACTAACCATCCATTAAAAGAATATTTGTTCCTGCAATGAAACAAAACAGTCTTCCTTCAGCTGTGCTGCTGGCACTGCTCCCCATGGTCAACTTCCTGCTGACACCACCTGGAGGTAAAAAGGTCCACACCCATAGGTTTATAGCCTACTTCCCATCTTCGGAAGTTGCACCTTTCCCCCCATCCCATGAATGGTAGCCCTGCACACAACCAAATGAAGCATACAATTAAGCATGACTATAACGTAAAGGAATTTCCAGGTATAACCTGCACAGAGTTGCTTCAATCAAGAGTGTAGTTTTTACACTGTTCAGCTCAGTAGATTCACATTTTTTCTCACGGATGAGGGCCTTATAGGTCCTCCCTGATAACACGCTCCTTCTTCAGCTAGCAGGCTTCTCTACTTCCCAGAAATGGGACCAGAACACTGTCTTCACATTTATGGTTACGGACACAGCATTGCTTATTTCTGCTTCACTCACATGTCTGCCCAAACATGGGCTGAGCACTTCTGTCAATCTTGGTGAAGTTCTTTGGAAGATGGTTTCTTTTCTCACCTGAAATCAGCATATACGCCTGACTTTGACCTTGGATTACAACTGTTCTGGAGACCATAGATTCCACTGATGTAATTAATGAACCTGGGGGCTTGGGATCCCACTAAGCTGCTCCACCAAATCTTCATCTTAACCTACTCATCTCAGGTCTTCCGCATTCCTGTGTTTTTTTCTTTTCTCTTCTTTCCATTACCTTGTAACCCTGTTTTTTCACATTTATTTTGAAGGCTCATTTCTCCAGTCCTTTTACTCTGGGCCACCTCAAAGGAACCTCTCTAGACCTTGAACTTAAAGCTTCACTACCGATCATCAGACCAGGGCTAGAATTTCCATCTTGACAGCTACAACAGCTACCCCAAAATGCCATCCTCCCACGCTGGTAACAAAAATTGTGGTTATATAAGCATAATTAAGAAGTTCAAACATCACATAAAATCCCCCATCAACGAACAAAGAGATACACAAAAGCTTTTTTGCAATATATTATTATTTAAGAAGTTCCCAGTTATACTATATAAGTCAACATTATGATCAAGACTTTTCATATGTTTTGTGGAAACTGTACCTTCCTGGTAACGGGAGGGAAACAATAATATTTATAGTAGAACTTTCTTAAAATGTCATCCTTGGAGTCTTTGTTATGGGACTGGTTTCAAAATGAGAATACTGTGCCTTAAATAACTGTCTAACCAAACTTAGAATTTTTTGCTATGGTCAACTTAGTTGTATTTGTGCAAAGTTTAACTGCATGCTCATTCAATCACTCACTTATCCCGGGAGCATTTATTAAACACTGATTTGTTTAAGTGCTCTAGATATAAAGACAAAGGGAGAGCGCTGTTCCTGAGAAATTTGAAGACTATTTGACAAGAAATACCTATAAACAAATAATTGTAGTCAAATCTGAGAAGTGCTCCAACAAAGGCTTCGGAGTTACAGAGGAGGTACTAATTAACTTCATCTGAGGAAGTCATAGAAAGCTTTATACAAGAAGTCTTAATAAATTATATACATACATAATATCCTGGAACTGTCTAAAAAGGAGTGGAAGTTCTCCCCACTGTGCGAAAGTGTCCTCAATATGGAGGTGATGAGTTTTTTGAAGGAGGAGTGGAGTGGGTTAGAGACTTGTCAGCATAGGGGAGGAATATGTAGGCCATTTCAGAACGGTGTGGACAAAGGCACAGCCAGAAGGTTGTGAACAAGAAATCAGAGTGGCTTTAGGGAAAGATGGGGTGGTGTCAGGTGGTAAGGAGAGAGGCAGATGAGCTGGGTAAGTGTGGACAGGACCCAAATCCGGAAGCCATCCAGAAATCCCAGAGTGGCAACTGTGTTTTATTGGATATAGATGGTTAATAGTGTGATGGCAAAAGAATGGTCCCCCAGAGACATCTACCTCCCAGTCTCCAAAACCTGTGAATGTGTTACCCTCCAGGGCAAAAGGGACTCTGCGGATTTAATGACATTAAAGTAGGGGAGATGCATTTAATCTGGCTATGAAGATGGAAGCGGGTCACAAGCCAAAGAATGTGGCCAGCCTTCGGAAGCTGGAAAAGGCAAGGAAATGAATTTTCTCTTTGAGCCTCTACCTAGGATCACAGCCTCCTGACACACTGATTATTTTAACTCAGTGAGACCCCTTTTGGATTTCTGACCTCTAGAATTGTGAGATGACAAGTGTGTGTTGTTCTAATCCTGTGGTATTTTTTATAGCACTGATAGGAAACTCATACACTTAGGAATACAGGCGGATCCCTTGGCCTGCCTGTGTCTGCGCCTGACAACGGGGCCCTGTCACTCACAGGACTGAGGCTGACTTGGCAGGAACTTTCCCACAGCACCGAAGCAGAGGGAGCTGCGGGTGGGGGAAGTCACCAGCTGTGTGGAGGGCACAGCGGAGTGGCTGGCAGGACCAGTCGCACTGGCCGGTGCCTAGGAGCGGTACAGAACCTTTTCAGGGCAGGGGAGAGCAGGTGGAGGTAAAAGGGATGTGTGCGGGCTGAAAACAGACCAGCATTGTATTCACGGCTTTATGTTCAGTCACAGGATCTCATTTATTTTATTTCAAATAACCTAAGGGGAGGCTTCAGAGTTTCTTTATTAAAGGAGAAAATGAGTCAAACATTTTGAAAAAAATCAACCAATTGGATAGGAAAGCCTGCTGGGAACAGGGCAGTTAGTGACCCTTACAGTAAATAAATCAAATAGAACTAAGTCTTTTAAGTTTTATTTTGAATCTGTTTTTTAATCCAGGGCATTTTAATCAAAGCTCTTATATATTTAAAGTCTGATAAGGAGTTTTGTTTAACCACGAAACAACTGGAAATGTGTCACCACCATTATCTGAAAAGTTGAATGATGTGACCCAAACCATCTCTATTGAGCCAGGATTGAGATGCGGGTCAGGAGGTCCTTTACTCTGAAGAACAACTGTGTGGGGAAACAGACCCACTTGAGGGCCTGGAAGACGGAGTGCACACAGACTCTTTGGGCCCGTGATGACTTGCTGGAGAGAGGAGCACTGCGGCAGGGGTGGGGGCACTGTGTGTGTGGGGAGATGGAACCTTGCTCCCTTTGGATTCCTCCCAGCTCTCTTCTGGACTGCAAATGTCCACACACGCCCAGGGTATGAGGTGGGAGCCAACAGACAAAAGTGACATGACACTGAGGATGGCATTTCTTTTTTTTTTTTTTAAGATGTTTTATTTATTTATTTGACACAGAGAGAGAGATCACAGGCAGGCAGAGAGGCAGGCAGAGAGAGAGGAGGAAGCAGGCTCCCCGCTGAGCAGAGAGCCCGATGCGGGGCTCGATCCCAGGACCCTGGGATCATGACCTGAGCTGAAGGCAGAGGCTTTAACCCACTGAGCCATCCAGGCGCCCCGAGGATGGCGTTTCTAAATCAATTTCCTCTCTTACAACAATCACAGTCCTGTCCACGTCCCCCTCCTTTCCCCCTTAGCTTCCTTCCTGAGATTATTCTCTGCCTCCTCCTCTCCTCCACTCACGGCTCCCCAGAAGAGAACTTTAGGGCCCTTGTTTCAGACTTGTCTTCTCTCAGGAGAAGAAACCAACGTTCAGTATTTGTGTTTTGAACACTCTGCCCCCCATATTTGTAGCATTTAAGTGTATAACTTATAAAGTACTGCTTTGAAAAGCACAGACCACTGAAGTCAGTGGACTAAAAGCTAACATGGCCCTCTGTAAGTCTGTGTTAGGGTTAACAAGGAAAATACAAATACGTTAATTTAAAATATCATGTTTAGGGGACTTCCCCAGATAAAGAAATATTTTCTAAATGCTTCATGATTTACTTGAGAAAAACAAAAGTAACACTAAATAGAAAAAAAAAACAACACCAAAATCCAAGATGCTTAAAAAAAAGCAAACAATAAAAGGGTTTTCTTATGCTAAGAAAACTGCTACCAATGTTCTAGTAACCCCTAGAACAGTTGTTTTCAGCTCTAGTGAACTGATGCACAATGTAGTTTTTTTCAAAGTAAAGATGCCCATGCTCCTTAAGATTTACTGCATGAGGGCTTCTGGGAGCAGGGCATGGGCGAATGTGAATCTGATATGCAGCCAGAACCAAGAACGACCATCCTAAAATATCTCTTAATTGCAGAGTCCTCCTGGGCTTCCTATCTTTCTTCTGCATAATCTTTTGAATGTGGCTTAAAATTTCTAACCTGACTCAACTTAGCTTATCTAAACATATGAGTATATACAGAATGGGAAGTTGTTTTTTTTCTATAGGATTTAAAAGAAAAAGAAAAAAAGTGAGTTGGGGCACCTGAGCGGGTCAATCAGTTAATTGCACAACTCTTGATTTTGGCCCAGGTCATGATCTCAGGGTTGTGAGGTCCAGCCCCACGCCAGGCTCCACGGCGGGCATGGAGACTGCTTAAGGTTCTCTCTCTCCCTTTACCTCTAATCCTCCATCCCCACCCATCGAAAAAAAAAAATAAAGGAGTGAATTAACATATGCAAATGTTTCTAAGTAATTATCATGAACTGCCGAATGAAGGTGAAACTGAGTTTTCACTGGTGAACTACTCTAGTTTTAGACTCAAGAATGGCTAGAGGTATCTGGGTGGCTCAGTAGGTTAAGTGGCCCAGGTCATGATCTTGAGGATCTTGCAGTCATGGGATGGAGCCCTGCATCATGATCTGCTTCAGATTCTCTCTCCCTCTCCCTCCAGCTTACACTCTCTCTTTTTCTCGAATAAATAAAATCTTAAAAAAAAAAAAAAAAGAAAGAATGGCTTGATTTGGCTATTTCTACATTAAGAAAACTGTGTAAGGAAAGAAATCTTAAAGAATTAAAAACATTACAAAAAAGTTCTTCATAACAGTTTGTCTCCTGACTTCTCTGGCAGTTGTTGAAGGTGAGTTCTGAAGTTTCTGGGGAATCAGTAACATGTGAGGGTGGTTCAGGAACTGAAGGGAGCGGGCAGAAGGTTAGCTTCTAGAAAGTGGCTCCCAAAGTTCCGGCCTTTCTCTACAGATGTTTCCTCTCATGTTACAAGAGCTACAAAAGAGATAGACATGGAATGTGTTCTCAGGAGACTAACCAGAGCCGCCTCAGTTGTCCTCAAACTAGAAATGATGGAAAATCCTCTAAGATGGGCAGAAATCTTCACAATAAATTCAGTTTAATTTTTTGGCAAGAATGTGAAGGGCCTAATCTCATAATTTGAGTTCAGGGAGAAGCATCAAATGAAGATAGGTGCTGAAGTTAGAACTGGGGTGGTGTGCAGTGGGAAGGGGCTGTGTGGTCCTTTTTTAAGGCTTCACGATGCAGAGCTGCTCCTTTCCAGACAACGTCCCACACAAGGATGGGAAACTGCCATAAAGCCATTTGGTGGGATCAATGCACAAAGAAAGCAACCAGGATGCACCACATATCAAGGGGCAGAGTCATGGGAAGCCATCTTGAGGGGCCACCACGTCTGTCGATAAATACGAATCAAGAAGTTATTGGATAAAACCACTCCAAGGCAAAAACAAAGAACTCCAGGGATCTGTGCCACCATCAACACTAATGGTGCTCTTAAGTGCCCTGCTGCAATTCTTAATGCTTATCTGGCCCATAATAAATTCTTCATTCTTAAAGATTAGGTCTTTGAAAGCAAGGCCAGTGCCTGCCTTCTCATGCCACACTGGCGACATCATGGGGGGATATCGGAATTTCAGAGGCATGTGATACAGATTTGCTGAACAAATCAATGAGCAGATGCAGCAGAGATGCCCTTTTATGGAGAGTATGATTCTCCCCTATACAAATTAGATTCATCTTAATATAAAAGATAAGTATATGGTAACAGAGTAACTGCTTATCTTTATCGCTATTTAAACATATTTCATATTATTATCCTCTCAAAACAAATACTGTACAAAACACTAAGGGAGAAATATACAACAATTACATTTTGGAGTTTCTTATTTTTATGACCTAACTCAGCAACTGCCTTTATATTGTTGTTGATAGATCTTCTTTTCAAAATAATGAAGCAGCACATTCTGAAGAAACCATTTTTGCTAGCTTTGCTAGTTCAGCTTTTAAGAGCCTCTCGTCAAAATGTAAATCATTATTTTTTAATCAGTAAATAAAGTGCTCAGCAAACGTCCATCTTTATTCTCTCAATATATTAAAGAGAACTATTACTTTATTAATCACTGTAGTATTTTATAATAAATCAATAAAAATATTTTAAAAATCTGTTAGAATTGGGTTAGCCTTTAAAAGGTATGTTATCTGTCCCAGAAAAATCACCATCTTAAAAGATACTAATGATATTAAATATACATATTACTACCAGAGGCTGAAGAACTGTTGGCAAGTTAGCTGGATGTGTTTTTGTATATTCTAGAGGTGAGGACAGAGGACTTTATTGTAACATAAATAGTTTCCAGTCCCCACCTTCCCACTCGTAACATTTTACTATGAATATGGGGAGAAGATACTTATTCAGAAAGCCAACAAACAGATGATCATTAGTCTCTAGGTTTTCAAATGAAAAAAGATTAAGTTATATGCCTTAGTGGACATGCCTGTTAATTGAGTAAATGAGTTCAGTAATTTTAACTTCGTGAAGCCAGTGTTTGAGGTAGTAAAGTGAATCCTACAGAACAGGTGGGGACTTTACCTAGAAAGACTGTTCACCCCTTTCTAAGTTGATGGAGTATGGTAAACCTATGATGCTTGATTTTAAGTGGTTTCATCTTGTCTAATATTTCCTTAGCCCTTCTTCCCTACCTTTCCTTAATCCCAGAGCTTATCCTCTCTCCTAGAGCCTGGCATTTAGGGACAGAGAACAATTGGAGTATAGAGAGAGATGTTCTACAAGAGAATGTATACTTTACACATTGGTTTTTTTTTTTTTTTAGCTAAGTTTTTTTGTGTATGTGTGTGCTTTTTTTTTGTTTGTGTATTTTCAAAGTAGCTATGTCAAAAATTCTTGAACTCCAAAATAAAGCCTTAGTAGTTGTGTTCTAAGAAGCATGAGAAGTTATTTACCAATTTGCTAACTAAAAATAAATGCTTTTTTACTTTTAAATGTATGGATAACTTATAACACGTGAATAAAAATCAGAGTTGAAAAAATTAACTGATTTAAGGGATTCTCTACCATTAACAGATGACTGTAATTGTTATGAGTTTGTACTGAATCTATTACACTATGATTGCTATCTACAGTTCCAATTCCTTTCTGAAAAATGGGATCAAAATGTTTCTTGTCAAAAATCAAGTGTTGTGCCCCAGGGGTCTATAACCTGCCACACCAACCTGGGTAAGGTAGGGGCAGCAGAGGCAAAGGCAGCTATTTGTCTATAACCTCTGGAGGACTCCGCCCAACCGGAAGGCCCATTCTGGTAGGGATCGACCAATCAGCCCAGATCCTTTCTCGGGAAGTCTGAATACAGGATACGTAGGTAAAATGAAGCTGAGAGACAGAGAAGGCAGTCCACAGAGACAAGTGTAGTGAAAACCACGAGTAAGCAAAAGCACCTAGTGAGGGAGAAAAGAATTTCTTCCTTCAAAAAACAAGCCATAAAAAGAGGAAAAAGAAATTAAAGAGAAAGCCCTAGAAATTGAAAACTTGATGTGTCCAAAGAATATCCCAGTATTTCTCAAAGACTAATTGTGAAACCAACAATTTTCTTAAAATAAAACTCTATCACCTGAGGTAACTTCAAAGAGTGCAACAATATGAAGCTCCAGGAACAAAACAATACTGAAACCAAAACTCCCCATAGTTTATCAAAGAGTTGGAAAACAACTGTGTATTGCAGAAAATTGCAGAAAATATCAGTGAGTGTATGAAAGGCTGCTGTAGTCCAGCCAAAAGAGAGACTGTACACGTGAGGCACTGAGCAGGACAAAGGGCCAGGTCTGACACTGGGTCTCTGGAGATCACTGTGGCCAGTGACAAGTTAGCCTGGCCCCAAGAGGTCAAGACTAAGCTCTCCCACCCATGAAATAAGAGTTAGTGACAACCTACAAGGAGAGACCACAAATGAAAAAAAAAAAAAAAAAAAAAAAAAAAAAAAAAAAAAAAAAAAAAAAAAAAAAAAAAAAAAAAAAAAAAAAAAAAAAAAAAAAAAAAAAAAAAGAAAGAAAAGAAAAGAAAAAGAAAAAGGTAAAGGAAACATGGATGTAACAATGGGCCTCTGCATCCCAAGCAGAATTTTTCCAACATCTCTGGGTTATATATTTAAAAAGACAGAAGGGAAGCAGCCTACTTTAGTAAGCTTGCCAAGGCCCAAGTATGTCCCTACAAATGTGTATATTCTTGGGACAGATGAACCTTTGAATTGAATGCCTCTACTACTTCTAAGGTGTCATCAGTCACAAAATAAGACCCCAATATAATTAAGAGTATTGTGAAACTGACAAAAATTAAATGCACATATTGACTGCAAATTATATAATCATAATAATTAAAATCTGAAAAGAAGAAAATGCCTTGGAATTGAAGAAATACAGTAAATCTTTAAATTCTGCCTGCTTTGGGATCAATCCTGAACTTTCCTCCATGAAATTTTGCAAGGGAAAAATGCCAGTTGTTCAATTCAAGTTATATTACTGAGACAATTAATACGGCTTAATTTATACATGAAGATTAAAAAGAAACATACTTTCACTGATTTATAAAAATGTGTTATTTCCCCCTCCAGTTTATTCTTCAACAGTCCCACTGAAATTCTTATTGTCTACAAGCAAGAGGAATTGGAAAGAAAAAAAAAAAAACCCGAGGAATGGTATTTCTTCATAAAACTCAGTACACTTGGGCTTTCTAAACTTTTACAGACTACTGCATATCCTGCCTCGGGAGACCCTTAAAGATATAAAAATTGTTTTTCTTATTGGATTTCAGATATTAAACCTACTCTTCACTGGCGTTGATCCTGTAATTTCTCTCACCAGACCCACAGTACATGTGAGTTTTGCAGGTGACCATGCCAACTAGTTGCAGCAAGTCACTGGCAGGTAAAGCCAATTTCCCTCAAGTAAACAGATCCCTTTCCTTGGGCTTGGTGCGGCAGTTATGACTCTGTCATTTTCCCATCTCTGGGTCTTTTGTTTTTCACTCACTTCTCCATTTTGGTTTTTAAAGCATTTCACAGCAGGAGATTGATTTACTGAGGTCTCTAATCTCTCTTCTCCTTTTTCCTCCTTCCTGTCCAGGGACAACTCCTTTGGTTATCTGTATATCTGATTCTCTATGTCTTCTGCTCAATAGCAGTATTATTTACATGTATCCCTTCTTTTTTAGTTCAAAACTGTGAATTCTATTTTAAGTTTTATTATAAAACACGCTCATATTATTATAAAACTGGAAAGGCAAAAGAAAAACTTTGACTATACTCATTCATATATCCACTATATTCCTACATCGACTGTACTCACAAACCCAGCCATTTTTGGTACTCTATGATCTCCCCCCCAATCTCTCGACTCCTGCAAGTCTTTTCCTATAGAGCTGTAATCACAAAATAAGTAACTTAAATAATTTTGCATACTAAGTTTTCATTATTACTTTTTTAAAGAAAATTTCTGTGTTGCTATGTATTTTCATTGCCATTTTATTGGCTTATTAACATTGCATTATGTGGATGAATTTGAATTTACAGATTTTCCTCTCTTTGGTTCCATTCTCACCAGTCCTATACAAGAGTTCTCTGTTTCTTTGAATGCTGCTAACATTAGAGATATGTTTTGTTCCGTTTTTTACCGACCTGCCTTGGCTCTGTCTCCAGAAAGCAACTTGGATGTCTACTGTTGCTTCCTGTGCCTGACATCCTCTCTTTGCATGGGGCATGGTCCATTCCAAGAGGAAAAAGTAGACTTACCTGACAGGGCTACCCTTCAAAGGAAGGCTCCTGCTGAACTGAGTGAAAGTGATGGGTGGCATTCAGGAAAGCTGCCGATATGCTCTGGAAGTAAACTGGAACCCAAGTTAGGAATAGCCTGTGGTTTGTAGTCTAATTTCTAAAGCTACAGGAAGGAAGATTTTAATATTTTAGAGTCTTCATTAAAGGAATGGGAAAGTGGACTTAGACTAGTTAATGAAAAATGAAATGGGGGAGGTATGCTTTGGAAGAGAGAAAGAATTAGAATCCTTACGTTGCATTTTTTAAGTCTCTGATGATATGACCTTGGATTCCAAATTCCTCATCTGTAAATGGGAGGACTAGAATAGAAAAATCTTGAAGACCCCTTCTGTATTCTATGGCCAGAGTACAGTCAACTGGAAATACCTTCCTCCTCCCCACACACTCATTCTTGGTCTGAGGGCCACTTGGCTTTAATGCTATGTTTTATCTATTTTTGGAGAAGCTCTAAAAGACCTATATAGATCATTCTCTTCAGAACACTGGCAAGTAAAAGTGATTAATTTCTTTGGAGAAAGCTATGCAAAGCAGTACATTCTCATGCATATGGAACCAGGACTTTTTTAGATCTACTGATAGGGGCTATAGCAAGAGTGGCAGGCCCAGCTTGGGGCCAGGAAAGCTGTTATTTTCCTTTCAATTTCTCTGTTGACATTCTCACATCTTCTGCTGTATTTTCCTTTGCATGCAGCCTAAAACTCAGCAGGATTTTAAAGAAAAGGAATAGTACTTGTGGTAGGAAGGAGGGAGTGGATCTAGAGAAAAAGGAAGAGGCACATTTTGTGGCTTTAATTTTTGAGAACTAAAAATCTATTCGCTCTTCTTCTGTCCTCCCACTCTCTAGGGTAGAGGCCAGCATGGGGACAGCGGTTAAAATTACACACTAACCAGCTGATAAGATAGGAAAAAAAATTATTCTAAAGTATTTTGGATTCCTGAAGCCTTTAGGACGGGAAGGCTAATTTTGTTCCCAGAGTCATGATCACTCACCAACAGAAAATGCCTTCCAAATATTACACTGGGTTGGCAGCTGCCTTATCCCCCAAGAGACAGAAGGGAAGAAGAGTGGATCAAAAGAAACCGGACAGCCCTGCTCTGTTGAGAACATGGGTGAGACTGGGACTTGTATAGATATAGGCTTGTAATTTAACTCACATTTTTAATTTACAAAACCCCTTCAAGGTAAAAGGTGAAAATTCATGTTTTTTTTAAATATAATAAAAATGCTTGCATTTCTTATTGCCCACATTGAAACCAAGAGCAAACCTTCAAAATAAATTACAGAAGAAAAAGAAAAAAAATTCCAATGTATGTCACCGCAACTGGATAATTAGTAAAAGTTAAGGATGTAATCTATGAGCCAGAAGTGGTTAAGTTAGAACTTGAGCCTAAAGAAAACAGTATCTTCATAAATATTAATTTATACTCTGCCTGGTTTTGACTCAGTACTTTCAATGACAAAGCTTCACAGTATGCTTTCTCTCTAGTAAAATGTTTTACCAAAACCCACAGAACCTATGCCGCATATATAGAAACCAACGACATTCAAACCCCACTCACAGGTCTTTACAGACACAAAAGCAGATGCTGCAGCTGCCATTAATAAACAATCTGGGTCATTTTAGAAGTGCCAATCTACAAATAGCGGACCTACGTCGAGCCACAGCGATGCTCAACACAGGTTTTGATGCCAGGGACGAGATCTGAGTTCCCTGGCTCTGTGGCCTTAGGCCCATTCTTTACCCTCTCTGTGCCTCTGTGAACTCATTTCCAAAATGGACCGATTCAATAGTATGTATTGCATATTGTAATGTGAGGCTTAAAAAGGATGACACCTATAAAAGGCCTAGCAAAATGCTTAGAACACAGAAGCCCTCAAAAATGCCATTCATTCACTCATTCATTCACTCAACAAATAGCTACTGAACACCTACTTTGTGCCAGACACTGTTCTCGTCACTGGGGAAAAGGCAATGACCACAACAGACAAAAATTCTTTCCCTGCTGGAGTTTATATCTTAGCAGAAAATATCTCATTGAATAGTGCTTACAATAATTTACTCTTATAGCTAAACCAGTGGGTCATGATGCTACCCAGGGTACATTTACCAAAGTCTGGAAACATTCTTGGTTGTCACACCTGGGGTGAAGGGACTGCTGTCGGCATTTAGTAGGTATAGACCAGGGATGCTGGTACACAAATGACCCGAAATGTCAAACAGTGCAGATGTTGAGAAACCCTGTTTTACAGGTTATGGATGGGATGGGCCTTAACAAAACCCTACAAGGTAGGAGTTATAAATATGGTTATTTTGTTATTTTATAATAACTAACAGTACTTATATTTTATAGAGTATAATTACATGACATTTATATAATATTTATGTATTAAAGTTTTATGGTATTTATAAAGTACAAAATATACATACAGGCACTTTAAAAGATATGTCAGTAGTGTGCAAGTATATTTAAGTTCCGATTTTGGAATTTACAAAATTGATTTAAAATTTATTTTATAACCAGTGGCTGTACCCTTGTGCCATCTAGATCTTAAATAATTAATTTCTCCAGTTCTCACTCACAAGCTTAAGGAGGTGATCTTTGTGCCACATTTGCACTGATTCAGATAATCGAAGAGAATAGTGTGGTATACTAGAAGCACCAGACCAAGAATCCAGAGCTAGAAGACCTATGTTCATCATGTCACTGGCTGTGGCATTTTGGGGCAAGTCACTTAGCCAGTCTGGGCTGAGATTTAATATCAGCAAAACATGGAGCAAAAACGTCTTTCAGATCATGTGTGAAAGCGCTATGGAAATCACAATGAGCACTGCCGCTACCCACCGAACACTGGCATGTAGTGAGTGATCACTTTCTTTTCACTGCACACTGACTCAGTCAACCCTCATCACAGCTTATGAGGTAAGCACGCCAATTACTGCAAGCTGAAGATAAGGAAACACGGCACAGAAAGGTGGTAACTTGCTTGAGGTTACAAGGTCAGGAAGTGGTAGGGCAAGGGTTCCTACTCAGGCAGTCTGGCTCCAGAGCCCATCCTCTTAACCAGCATGAGTCTCTCCGGCTGAGCTGTTATGTAACATCTTCTGGCCCTACTCTGACATGAGCAGCCTCAACTGGCTACAGCCCATACTCCTCCTGATTTCTAAGAGTCGCTCTGCTCTGTGTGCCACCATGTTTACTCCCAAGTCCTGACTAGTGGCCAGTTGCATTTACCAAAGCAAAAAAGAATGAAGTCTCATTTCTTTTTCAAATTATTTTATTTCTTTTAAATTGGTAGTATATACACAACGCATTAAACACAATACAAAATTCAAAGGCACGGAGGATAATAGAGTGACGATAATTCTCCTTCCTATCCTTGTCTCCTAGCTATCCACTCCTTTCTACTGAGACAACCAGCATTACTAGTTTCTTCCGAACTATTCCAGAAATGTTCTATACAATATATATTCTTTTTCTAAAAGAGTTAAATCACTTGTAGAAGGCAAAACATCCTATATTACAAACTTATTTTTTTCACTAAACAATATTTTGGAGATCAATCCATACAGAGCTTCCTTTATTGTCTAAAGAGGATCTGTAATTTACTTAAACAATCCTGAACATATGAATATTTAATGTATTTCTGATGGTCAGCAATATTATGATATCTTACGAATGTATCATTTCTTAAATTGCAAAAATATACTCAGGACTCATTAAGTCAAAGGATATGTGTCCTTTACCATTTTACTGAAATAACTGAATCACTCCCTATACGGGTTGTATTACCTTATACTTCCACCTAAAAGGCATGAGATCACCATTAAATTTTACTTTATTTCTATATCATTAAACAATATATCATAAAAATGTTTTATTTTTGGCATTTATAAGAAATTTAACTCATATTTTTAATTTGCATTTCTGTTACGATTAGATTGAGAATCTCTTCATGTATTTCAAGAACCAATTATATTTCTTTTGTCTACAAATGTTTTGTTCATATTCTTGTTTTTTTCAATCTCACTGGTTTTTTTTGTTGTTGTTTTTTGTTTTTTTTTCCGAGAAGGGGACAGAAAGAAGGGGGGAGGGGTTGAGGGAGAGAAAAAAATCTTAGGCAGGTTCCACACCCAGCACAGAGCCTGATGCAGGGCTTGATCTCACCACCCTGAGATCATGACCTGAGCCGAAATCAAGAGCTAGATCCTTCACCAACTGAGCCACCCCAAGCACCCCTCAATCTCATTTTTATAGTAAGTTGGTTTCTTTTTCCTATGGAATTATAGGAGATTTTTATGCAAAAAATAAACCCATTATCTATAAGTTGCCAGTACTTTCCCCCAGTTTCTTACTATTTGCCTTTGTAGTAATATTTGATTTGTAAATAGTGTTTTTTTCCTTAATTCTCTTTTTTCATAGCTTCTGAGTTTTATACTTAGAAGGGTCTTCTCCACTTGGAGAGTATTAAAAAAAAATCCCTCTTTTTAGTACTTCTATGGTTTTATTTCCAAGTTTAAAACTTTGAAAGATTATAATTTATTTGGGTGGGTAGTATGAGATTGGACTCAATTTTTTGAGATTGTTTTTTCCAGATGGCTTCCCAGTTGTCACAATAATTTCTGTTGAATAATCTATCCTTTTACCACTGATCTGGAATGACAACTTTATTATATACAAAATTCTCATATTATTTATTTCTTTGAATTTCTGTTATTGTCTTACAATCAATCAATAAACAGATCATTTTAATTACTGTAGTTATATCATATGTTTTACTATCTGGTAGAGGTAGTCTACCTCATTATTTACCTTTCCAGAATTTTGCTGGCTGTTCTTTAGGAACTTAGAATCATCAATTGGTAATTTTGTTAGGATTGTGTTATATTTATAAATTAATTCAGAGAAAATGGATACCTTTAGCAGGCTGAATCTTCCCATCCATGGACATCATATGCTTTTGTGTTTGGTTCAAGTCTTTTAACCATCCCCTCACCAGCCTGCTCCCCTCCAACCCCATCTTTGGGTGGGCTACTGAGACATTTTTAAGTTTTTTCATATAGGTCTTCATTTGTTAAATTTATTCTTAGAATGTATTCCTATCTGGCTAATATTATCACATGTAGGGCTTATTTCTAAACAGACACTGTAATAAAAACTGTTAGTTATGGTTTCATATAAAAAGTTATTCATTTTTGTTTTTGTTTTGGTTCTTTTCTGAGTTCTTGAAACCTTAGCAAACTCAAGGTTGAAAACTTCACTAGGACCATAGCCACATAACATACTTCTTTTAAGCTCCTGCTAAGAAAGAAATATTAAAAGGATTTATCACAAGCTTATTAGATTTTTAGAAATCTTTGCTCCATGTTAGTTTTATCTTAGATTTTGGGAGTATACAGAGCTTAGCAGTGTTATGTTACATATTAACAATTTTTATTGAACCAAAACTTACCTCCTAAATTCATTCCAGCTTGAAGACATTTCTGAAGTCTGCAGGCAGGACAATTCTTCCGTCGAATCTTATCAATGATACAATCATTTCTTCCAGCACATAAATAGTTGTGTTGCCCTGAATAACAAAAAAAACCCCACAAAACTGTCAAAATAAAGACTACTACACTAATATAAAGTACTAATAAGTATAATCAGAATACGAAACTTCATCTTTCCTGCCCTGAAATTTCGTCTTCAGAAAAATAGAAGAGGAATAGGATTTACAGGTAATATAGGTATGGGCATGGCCAGCTTAACACAGGTGAGATTTCAGATTCTAGATAAGATTAATACTGCATTTGTTTCCAACTGATTTTCATATACGTGGAGCCACGCTCCCCCACACTGCAATTATTGGTAGCTGTCCCATTCCTCTCAGGCAATGGTGCAATTTTCATTTACACATCACAGCAGCAACAGAGTGGATTGTTTGAAGGCTCTCCTGCAGTTGCTGGAGTT
Source organism: Mellivora capensis (assembly GCA_004024625.1). NCBI lineage: Eukaryota > Metazoa > Chordata > Mammalia > Carnivora > Mustelidae > Mellivora > Mellivora capensis. The sequence continues at coordinate 19,784 of PISX010004430.1, forward strand.
GCTATGCTGCCCACCATTTACACACAGGTGATTTCAGTGGGAAGACTTACAGATTATATAACTGTAAATGTGTAACTGTAACTGTCAATAATATTTGATAAATATATATTATATATTAATAAATATTTAACAATATTTAACTGTAACTTTAACTGTAACAGTTAATGTTTAACTGTAGACCAAACTGTAACTTAAAATATTCAGATGTGGGACTATACTCCAAGAGAGGCATCTACTAGCAAAATGTGAAATTGTAGCCTAGCGCTATTATTAATTTATTTATTTCAAAAGATTTATAGAACATCCACTAGGTACCAGGCACATAGCAATGAATATGAGCAATGAATGAGACGATCAGAAGTCCCTGCTATCATTAACTTTCATTCAACTGGGAGGAGATAGTCAACAGACAAGGTAATTAGGTAAAATATACAAATGCTGGACAGCTATAAGTGCTAGGGAAGGGGCATATAACATGGTGGAGGTGTGGGAGGGTGCTGGCATTTTAAAAAGAGTATGGAAGGCCTTACTCAAAGATGCTTTAAATAGAGGTCTAAAGGAAGGGAGGCACTATGTGGACATCTTGGGGAGAAAAATACACTACACAGAGGGAAAAGTAAATAAGGTAGGGGCAGGGCTGGGGAGGATACCTGGCATGTTTAAGGAATAGACAAGTATGAAAGAACAGAAAGAATGAGTGGAAAGTAAGAGATAAGGAAAAAGAGTTAATGTGAGTTAGATCATACTGGGCCATAGTAAAGATCGTATTTAAGACTTGGACTTTTAGTTTGAGTGCAATGGGAAGCTTTGAGCAGAGAAATGACTTGATGTGATTTACATTTAGCATGATCACTCTGGCTGTTATGTTGAAAATGGACTCAATGGATGGAGACAGATGCAGGAAGAACAGAGGTAGGAGGCTATCACTACAATCCAGGGAAGAGATGATCGTGGGTCAGGTCAGTGTGGTAGCACTGACAGTGGTGAGAAGTGGCCAGGTGCATTTTAAAGGTAGAACTGCTAGCATTTGCTGATAGATCAGAAGAAAAAGGGGAGGTAGAGGCATTAAGAGTCTTGGGCTGAACCCTTAAGAAAAATGGAACTGCCATAAATTGAAATGGGGAAGACAGTAGGAGCATGTGATTTATGGGAAACTACCCTAATTCAGTTCTGGACATGTTAAATTTGAGATGCTTGAGAAGTTTCTAAGCAGATGTGCCAAGTCGGCAGTTAGATACACAGGTCTGGAGGCAGGGAGAGTTCTGGGCTGGAGGTATAATAGCATGCAGTCATTATTTTAAGCCATGAGACTGGATGAGATCATATGGAGAGTGAGCACAGACAGGAAAGAGAAGAGGTCTGAGGACTGAGTCATGGGTCATTGAAAACATGAAGACAAAGGAGAGAGGGAATTTCATCGATTGCTATAAAGCAGTGAACAGGATCTAAAGCACTCCCTTCAGCTTAGGACTATCATGCTCCCTTGGTTGAGACTTACTAAGTAAATTACAGTAAATACTCAATAAAAATAATGTGTGTTGCTTAATGTAATTGAAATAATTTAATCTAGAGCACATTCTCAGTAACATTATGGTAAATCTTAGTAATAAGAACAATAAACAGTAGTAGAATAGGTTAATCTATCAAAGTAAAGAAATGAAAACCTACCATTATAATAATCTAATGACTTTTTAAAAAATCGGAGGCTCTTAGTGGATATAAGTATAGATAATTACACAAAGGCAATCAATACACATGGTAAAGACCGTAACTGATTCATATAACATTTCATGATGCTGTACAGTATCTTAAGTAATTGGTTGCCACCTTTAAAATAAAATTTTAAGATCCTATTATAGCACTATCTTATTTAAGCCTTACAACAACCCTATGATATAGAAGGCCAATCTTATTACTGCTACTTGCTCACAAGAAAAAACTCATGCTAGCACTGGTAAAGTGACTTCCCCAAATGGTGGAACTGGAAAAATTCAGGAAGGCTGACAGTATCAGTGTGCATTAAGGGCCAGAGTCTTAAACATCGACTTGCAATATGGTTTACGGGTGGTCCAATGGGAGGCTAAAAGTGCTCTTTGGAACCAAGAAACAATGGAACACTATTTGAATGAGGAACACTCTATCCGTCAGTATATCCAGTGACAACCAGCATTATGTGACTTTTGCATGGTGTGAAATTGAACACAAAACCATAGATTTATGTACAACTCACACTGAACTGAATAACCTTTAAAGTCCAAAGAGAAAACTAAATGTAATTTTAATTGGTTTTAATTCAGCAAGTATTCACTGGGAACCTACTATGTGTGCAAGGCTGCCAAACATTTGCATAAGGGGTTGGGGTAATCTAAGGTTCTTTTCTGCCTCTGCCAACGTGCAGTAAAATGTGACTAAGTCTCCAAGATTGCAGGCATACAAGAATGCATAAGAAATGACCACTGTCTTCCGTACATACTAGAAGACTTTCTTCTTTGGGTATTCAAAAACCGAAACTTCCAAAAGCTGGATATTTCTGTAAGGATTCTTAAAAAATGAAGACACCTTAAAAATCCATGTTACTATAATGGTTACAGGATAATTTCCTTCCTGCAGCAATATCTGAAATTGTATACCTGGTTTCTACCAACCAGTGTGGTCGCAGCCACCAATTCATTTTCCAAAAATAGGATGGGAGCATCGTAAGGGACTGCTGCAGCAATGGTCTAAGAGTTTTCACACAGTTTTTCATCATGTATATTTTTAGTTGTGCAAACATTAAAGATTTAAATTGTACCTTACACTAGTAAGTAATGTATGTCCCATCCCTCAGTCTATATTAAAACACCAAAGTAACAACAACAAAACCCGCAATAAAAACAAGAGAATGCATCTAGAAAATCTAAAAAACTTTAATATGTCTTATTTAAACACTGTGTTCTCCTGGTATTAAGATTGCTAATCCTGAGTAAGTCAAATCCCAGGCATTTTCAGGTAAACAATTTTCTATGATGCTAACGTAGGGCAGACAATCAGAATGCTGGGGACCAGACAGTGGAGGCTTTGGATGACAAACTAAAGCACTCAGATTTTATTCAGCAGGTGATGGGATATCACTGAAGATTCTTGCTTGCAATATGCTGAGTTCAGAGCTGTGTTTTAGAAACATTAATCTTAAGTTGATATACCAAGTAGATAGAATGGAAATAGGGAGCACTATTAACAGTCTACTTGAAAGTTCTCAAAGATGGCCTCTATGCAAATTAGTAGCTATATATTTGTCAGACTATATAGCAACAGAAATAATCCTGTAGTTAAAAAGAATCTTGGTGATAAAGGAAACAAAGATTTCTCATTCAAAGTACATGTCCATTATGGGGAGAATTCCAGTTCTGGTAGTGGCAGAACAGCTTGAATCAGATAAACCTCCTACAGATAACAATTATAAACTGTCCACAAAAGGAGAGAAAGATTTGAAGGGACCGGGGAGCAACAAAAAGCAGGAAGAAACTGGAAGAAAATGGACTCTTGAAAAAAGACAATGACCCCAGACAAGATTCACCTTTGAACAGTTCTCTCCTTGAGGGCCTATATTCCACTCAGTGCAGGGTTGACAGAAAACAAGCAAAATCCTCAGTCTTACTAACTTCAGAAGGCAGAGAACAGACTTGGGGACTATCAGAGTAGCTAGAAATTGAAGAAGGATATTCTGGAAAGAAGACTGTCATAGGGGGATGGAGGTAGATAAAATCTACATATTAACTCTCCTCAAATTCTTGGCTGACCCCTAAACTGAACATGAAATTTCAAAGAGTCTAGGGGTAAAACAATTTAAAATAAAAGGGCTGGGCAGATTATTTCAGCTGCTGCCATCACAAAAAGTTTGAATCCCACTAAATCAGAAGGACTCATTAAATACCTCAGGCTTTCCATTTTAATATTGGAAGGTTCCCTACCTTAGGAGGAAATAAGGTATTCCAGGACTGAGACATTTAGCCTATGGCATTTATCCTAACCAAAATAGACCTATCTTTAAAAAAGTTTAAAGCAAAGGCTTGACAATTTCAAAGTGATCTTTGTCAGAAATATAACTGACTACTAGAACAAAACTCAATACTCTTTGGAGAATTATAACAGACTCTGGATACTCCAGAAAGTCTAGAATACAATTATAATCATTAGAAATATTTAAAAACAGGAACATCCGAACCAAAGTCAATATAAAAATTTATCAGTAGAAACAGATCCAGAGGTTGACATTAACAGATAAGGATTTAAAAACTGATATGTTAGACTGTATAAGTAAATATGATTAATAGGAGTTAAGAATTGTGAACTGTCAGAAGAGGTGTGGAAACTATAGAAACAAAATAAACAAAACCAAATGGATATCCAAGAACTGAAAAATATAATATCTAAAATAAAATATTTATTGGTTAGAATTAACAACATACTGGGCACTAAACAAAAATGGGCTATTGAAATTAAATAAATATAAGTAGAAATCACCCAAACTAAAGCACAAAGAAAAAAATTAAGTATAAACGAACAAGGTACTAGTAGCCTGTAGGACAGCTTTAAGTAATTTAATATGTGTGCAGTTGGAGTCCCAGAAACAGAGAGAAAATAGGTCAGAAAACTATGTGAAAATTTATAAATTTGATTAAAGCAGCAACTTGAAAATTTAGAAAGCTTAGCAAATGCCCCCTTAAAGGATAAACACAAAGAAAAGCACTATAGCACAATATAGTTAGGTTGCTGAAAAACAGATATAAAAATAATTATAAGCATCCAGATCCGAAAAAATTACATAAAAGGGAACAAAGAAAAGAGCAATATTTGATTTCATATCAAAGCAATTGAGGCCAGAAGACAACATATTATATCTTGAAAAACCATCAACCCAGAATAACCAATGAAAATATTTCTCAAAATGAAGGTGAAATAAAGACATTTTTGGATAAACTAAAGCTAAGAGAATTTGTTGCCAGTAGAATCACATCATAAGATATGGAAAAGGAAGTTCTCTTTGCTGAAGGAAAATGATACCAGATAAAAGTCTGGAGGTACTGAAAAGAAAAGCAAGAATTGGAAATGATAGATGGTAAAATGTAAAAGAAATTTTCTTTCTAAAAATTATTTAAAAGTCAAATGATTTTTTATAGAAAAAAAGAATAAAAATGTATAATGGGATTTATAAAACATGTGTGAGTGAAATATCCGAGAACAAAGCAAAAAGAAGGGATATAAATGAAATTCTACTGCTGTAAGTTTATTACATTATACTTAAAATGGTATCCTTGAAATTAATTGAAGGTAGACAGTGATAAATTAAGAGTATATCCTGTGATTCCTAGAACAATGGTTCTCAAAGTGTGGTCCCTGGACAAGCAACATCAACATCACATAAGAACTTATCAGAAATTTAAATTTACAGGTCCAACTCCAGACATACTAACCAGGAACTCAAGGATGGGACCTAGAAATCTGTGTTTTAGGTGATTCTGACACAAATTAATGTTTGAGAGACTGCCTGAGCAGCCCCTAGAATAGTAACACTAAGAAGTGTAGCTGAAGAGACAGAAGAGATTTAAAATGGCATTCTAAAATGTACTTAACCCAAAACATACAGAGAAGGAAAAACAAGGGAACAAACAGCAGAGGGAACAAAAGGAAACAAACGGAAACAAACACCAAAATAACAGATATAAATCTAATATAGCTATAATTACATTAAATGTAAATGGTCTAAACACTTTAATTAGAAGTCAAAGATGGTAGACCGGCTAAAAAGAATCAAGACTGATATACGTGTTAAGGTGTATCTTAAAAATATAGGCACATACAGGTTGAAGGTTAAGTGATGGGAAAATATACACAATGTAAAATGTAATGTAAGAAAGCTGATGCAGCTCTATTAAAATCAGACAAAGAAGACTTCAAGACAAAGAGTATCACCAAAGAAACAATGTCATTTCATGATGATTATAAAGGCAGATAACAATCCTAAATATAAAATGCATCTCATACCAGAGCTTCAACATACATCAAGCAAAAATTGACAGAACTAAAAGGAAAAAATATAGATCCAAAATCACAGTTGGAGATTCAATAACCCTTCTCTCAGCAACAATTTCTCAGAACAATCACTATCTATCTAGAGAAACAGTTAAGATATAGATGATTTGAACAGTATTATCACACACCTTGACCCAATTAACATTTAGGTTACATAATTACACAATACACATGCTCAACTGCTCATGGAACATTCATTGAGATAGAGCACATCTTGAGCTATAAAAACAAGTATCAAATTCTAAAAGGATTGAAATCATGAACAGTGTGTTTTCTCACCACAAAGGAACTAAATTAGAAATCCATACAAATATAGGTTAAAAAGCTACATATACCTGAAAAGTAACACCCATCTAAATAATTTTTGGGTCAAAAAAGAGATCAAAATGGAAATACTGAATATTTCAAACTGAATGATAATGAAAACTCAACATATCAAAATTTGTTGGATAAAGCTAAAGCAGTACTTACAAAAGAATTTTTAGCTTTATATACTTATATTAGAAAAACAAAAGGTTTAAAGTTGATGATCTAGGATTCTATCTTAAGAGATGCTAGAAAAAAATAGAAACTAACCCCAAAGCAAATAGAAGGAATGAAATACAATATAGAAATCAATGACAAAGAAAAATACAAGCAACAGAGAAACACCAACAAAGCCAAAAAGTAGTTCTTTATAAAGCCTAAGTAATTGGGCAACAGCCGATAGGCTGCAAATTCTGCTCCATGTCTTCTCACCTCCAGCCCTAGGCTGATGGAGCAGACACCACAGTGAATGCCGTGAGTCTCATGGCACAGAGGCTGGTGAATCTACTTAGGAAATTCAATGCTCCAGTCTAGAAAGGACAATTCACTATTCATTGCTCAGATCTAATCCAATAAACCCACCCAACCACAAGGAAGGCAGGAATTGGAATCCTACCTTGTGCCCAGAAGACAAAGAGCTGGAAATGTATGAGGAACCTCGCTGAAGACTACCTCCATGAAGGGTAAATGAAAACATAAAATTCAGCCCTTATATTAGTTCTTCTCAAAGTATTAGAAGATTTACATTACTGCTTTTTTTTAACAAACTGATTTTAATAGATAATGCTGAGAGCTCTTTCCATAAATAGCTGAACTTTTCAAAATGTTAATGGGAAGCTACTAGTGTGTAATACATTTCCATTTAAAAGAAAATAAACACCTATGGACTATTTTAAGAAAGAATGTAATCCACTGACTGTCCCCAAGTCCCAAAACCCCAGCCTATTTTATCAATGGTAGTATACTAACATGCACATGTATTCAGAATTTGTATCAAAAAGAAAAAAAAAAAGAAACTAAATAAATTAAAAGCTTATAGGGGAAATGCAAATGTCCCACAATTTTCAAATAGATTATAATTATTTTTCTTCATAAAAATTTAGAGAAAGTTCCATCTGGCTAGTTGGTAACAAGCACTGTAATAGATATTCCAAAGAAAAGAATGTTCATTTCCACAACATGGAGGGAAATAAAAGCTTAAAGTAAATAAGATGCTTTGAAGATTCCAAAATATTACTTTGAAGTAAAAGCTTTTGTACAAAATTGCTGAACATCCATTTATGACACTCTATTAGGCACTACGAAGAACGATACAGCGCAAACAGCATACTTCCTGGTCCATACCTGCTACTGAATAAAAGAATGAATATAAATATACCGATAAATTCAATTGTGTACAACATACAGAACTTAAATGTTCATACAGTATATTGTATATAGACAAACCTACAGTAATGAATGTTCACAGAAGTCCCACTGACTCCTAGGTAATTGACTTTCACAAAAGATCCATGCATACAAATTCTTTCTGCTTATCTCCAGCATCAGACCTTTCAGACTCTCCCACATACACACAACAATGGAAAAAGAGCTCTCAGGATTTACAAGGAAGCAACAGAGAGTTCTGTGAAAAGCAGAGCTTAAACCAGGGTGAGAATCCCACAGTGGATGAGTGTGCCTTCCTGGTGTCCTAGGTCCTCAGTAATTTCCCCATGAAGCCCACATGGTGCTCCAATGAAGTTGGCTAGCTATCCATTACGGAGCCACTTGCCTGTAAGAGCATCTTGTTTTAAGAATGAAAATCTGTTCAGTGGAGCTCAGGGAACTTTAGTCACTCATCCATCTGTGTGTACTAGTTCAATGTACCTCCTGCCTGAGGAAGTGGCAGCTTTTTGGAGAAAAGGCAGTCATTCCAGAAAACAGAAAGCGGCCAAGGTTAGAGCAAATCTGAATGGGGTACCAGGAAGCTTAGTTAGTACATATGTAATATAAATTCATGGGTTTACAAGCTAACCAGAAGTACTCAAACCAAATGGAAAGTGCCCATGGACTTTAACAAAGCTGAGCTCGAAAATTTAAAAAATGAATCAACAGTATCATTTTTGCCCTATTGTTCTCAACTGTGGTATTGATTTTAAGTGGAAAATAATTCCGAAAGTGCCTAAAAATTAACATCATTGTTTTAAAAGTTACTGAACTCAAGAAAAATTATCTTTTAAAATTTTCAATTACTTTGAAATCAAGAACCAAGTTTTTGTTGTACTTGGGCTGGGCCCAAATGAGAAAATACAGATTGGATGACATATGGGTCTTGCCTTAAAGCATCAATAATGCTAGAATGGAAAGAGTGGAAACATGGAAGGCAGCAGGGAGGAGATATAGTGGGAAGGGTACATCTTTGTCACCAGACACACCTGGGTCCCAACCCTACCTCAGTCAATAGGGAGCTGTGAGATGCTTGGCCAAGTTGCTTAACTTGTTCTGAGCCTCAGCTTCCTGATCTATAAAATGGACATAGTAATGCCTGCTTTGTATGTTGTCGAATGGATTCAAATTGATATATATATAGAATACATGCTAGTGATGTCACTTTTTTGTTGTTGTTGTTGTTATCTCGGCCTTAAAAAAAAGTAGAATGAGAAAATCCAAAGAACAAGCACAGCCAACTCTTAATTAAATATGTCAGTGAGGAATTTCCTGTGAGAAGAGAATATCACCACTGAGTGAGGAACACCTGTAGATGAAAAGAGCCTGCTTGAGATGAGACAAATACCATACAGCTCTGATCTCATCTTCAAGTCTTAACTTTTTCAACAAGTTGGCAAAGGTATGAGAATGGGGAACGACATCCTTAGGGTAAACATGGGACAGAAAGCTGGGACTCAGATCTGTCTGTAGCTCAGCTAAGAATTCCAGATGAGGGCCCAAGACCGTAAGAGGGTACAAGACTCTGGAAGGTTACAGCTTCCTTGCATAGTAGCTCCCTCTCTGCTTTCTCTCTTTTCTACTGTTACATAATACCAAAACTCTTCAAAGTAAGCAGGCACACATTTTAAAGGCAAAACATGGTCCATTCCCTCCATGACCTTTCTAGAAGGTGGATGAGGCTGGGGAAATGTGGTAAGATAAATCACGTGAGGTCGATGTGGTATGACTTTAAAGAAGGAAGTGATCACACTGGGAAGAGACGGATGAGGAAGGCTTTGCACAGAGAGCAAGCATCTGAGGTAAGCCTCGAGGAATGCTGTGGATTTGAAACATGGAGAGAACAAGCACACAGGCATCCCAGGCAAAGGACGGGGGCAGGGAACAGCAGGGACACGGTTAAATGTGTGGTGAGCAACTGGTCTGGCCAGTTGAGGCCCAGGAAGACAGGGGAACGGAGAAGGAACAAGCTGTATCTACACACTGTGGTGACCAGAGGACATCCAGGGAGCTGTCAACACTATGAGGGCTCCCGAGCCCTCTCTTCCGGGTTTTAGATGTGCTCATCCACCTAACTCAGTGGGTGTTTCCACCTGAAGGTCTCTGACCGGTCAAATCCTCCATGTTCACAAATCAAGCGTAATGTGCCCACCCCACAGACAGCCCTCTTCCAGCCTCCTATAGTCCCCTAGCCTTAAAGCCATAGCCAGTTATTAGAACTAGAAGCTTTGGGGTCATCCTTGATTTATACCCTGCCCACCTCCCCACAAACTCCCGCAATCTTCAATATTCAGTGAGATCCTGAGGCTATGAGGGCCTGATGATTCTCTGCCCCAAGTTTCCCCTGAATCCTGTCTACATCCGCCAGTACTTTTGCCCTTGATTTTAGGCTCTCTTCGTTATATTTCTGAGTTACAGTTTGAATCCTTGTTTACGGTCTGTGTGACCTGAAACAAGTTACTTCACCTTTCCATGTATCAGTCTCCTCATTTGTTAAACAGGAATTATCAACATGCCTATCTCGTGAATTATCGGGAAGATGAATACACCACATAAAGTACTTAGAATCATCCCTGGCATCCGGTAAGGATCCGGTGAATGGTAGTTATCATAATATTATTGTTATTATCATATTATCACATATTATTATGATTGTAACTAGTCTACCCAGCCTCTACCATGTCCTTACTTCTAAATCAAATGATGATTAAATTTTAATTTGAAAGCTGTCTAAAAGAAATGAACTCTAACACAGCCCAAAGTATCTAAGAACACAGAGTGAAGAGCTACCCTGGTTGAAATGCCCATGAGGACCCTCCCTGGTGCTGCTCCCTATTCTGCACCTGCCAGTAATCCAGAAAGCACTGTGCTGCAAACCTAGGGCTCCTCTGAGCACATATTCAGAGCCATGAGCCTCCACCTTCCAGAGAGCTGTGCAGTGATCCTTAGGAATCACAAATCTGATCATTTCATCCTTCTGCTTAACGGCCTTCAAGGGCTCTTCACTACCTAAACTTCCAAGTCCAAACTCTTCTGTATCTTATTCAAAGCGACACCGAGCCACTGGGGCACAAAGAGGGGAGGCAGGCTGGCAGGCAGAGCTCAAAGACGTGCTCAGCAAAACTTACTGCTATTTCAGGAAAAGTAAGCAAAGCTGGGATCAGAGGCATTTGATACTGTAACACTGGACTGGTTTTTTTTTACTGTTTTATTTATGGTGTTTTTATTGTCATTTGATTGCTATTACAATGGGAATGAAAGACACTGTGTCTGGTGACTTAACAAAATGGAAAAATTCAGAAGATCAGTCCAGAATTACAAACCATCCTTAGAGACATCCTAAAATTGCAGGTGGGCAGCGCAGGGTGCAGTGAGCATCCCTGCTTGTAGGACCCTGGCTCACATTCCATCTTAGGGCTGTGGCCATACCTGTGGTACATCTTCCCCATTACCTCTTTGCTTTGACCTTAGGAAGGATTTCTGCTTTGCTGTGGCTCAACTATTTTCATATTCAGTGATATCTAGGGATACACACACCTTCTTCAATTCCCCAGTAATGTTCTGCTTCTCTGGATCTGGAAAAATACACTATCCTCTCTTATTCCACCAGGGAGCTAGGCCATACCCACCTTTTTTGCTCTTACTACTAAGCCACATCCTTGAAATTATTTACCACTTGCCCCTCCCCCGGGTTGATATTTTATTTACCACCAGATACTGCTTTATTTCTTAATTTGTTCACCATTCAGGTAGGGAAACGTGGTACTAGATCATAGGTTTCTTAGAGATAAAGACAGAAGCCCACACCAGTGTCCCTAAGACTCAGATCTCAAAAATAGGGAGATACAAAATACAAAATAGGGAAATACAAAAATAAAAAAAAATACCAGGTGGGCTCCCCCAATGTGAATCCTGTGACAAAGATCTTATAGTCCTTCTCCACCTACTTCCATGGAAACCTGCTCCCTAATTCCTGACTCCCCACATCTGCAACATGTTTGAAGGCAGGGAACCCAGAGAATATATGGAAATGTGAGAATCCAAATGTCAGGGTGCAAACCTCTTGATGACAGTTAAGACATATTCTAGATCCTCTGCTATGATTGTTTTCATTTTCCTTTTAAAAAACAATCAATCAAAGAGATTTCACCAAAGGATCTCATTTTCCTTTAAAATTTTATTTTCACGCTTTCCATGCTATGTGAAATGCAATTTTCTTTTTCATGCCTTGAAACTACAAGAGAGTTTAACTAAAAGGGGGCAGAAATGAATAACAGTTTAATGTTTATCACTATCTGAAAGATATATTGCTCAATAATTTCTTATATGCCCAAAGCCATTAAGGAATCTGAAGGTTTTGTTGCTGTTACTATTAAAACTTGAAAACTCTGTGCTTTAGCAGAAAACCAAACTTTTTGAGTCCTCTTTAACTTAACTACCCCTGATGGATACTCTTAAGAATTTCCAGGCTTTATGTACACTGTAGTTTCCCCTTTTCTGAAAAAGGCACACATTTTCAGAAAGGCCATTTCACCAGATCCCTTTTAGAATTAACTTTTGGCTTAAATTTCTTTCTGATTTTTAAAGGTCCGTTTGTTATCCTGCTGGAGGATTTTTTTTTTTTTTAAAGCAGTTGACAACTGCCCAGCAACAGCAGCCTGTGTTTGCAGTCACTATTTTGGGCTACATCACATGTCACTTACATAACCTTGTTTAACTGCTCTTGAACTGGTTTGAACAACCTGGGAAACAGATTAGGGCAGTCCCAGCAAATTCCCTCATTGCAGATTCTGATGGGTGATTTCCCATCCCCCCGGCCCCCATCTTAAAAAGTTGCACGGTGAACAGGATGGTGTCCGACAAGAACTGGTTATTCATTGTTAGAGCCAGCTAAAACATTTGATAATTAACTTCCTCTGCTCAGTTCAAACCAGTCCAGTCTGCCCATAATAAACCAATGAACAATGATCCCCTGCTGCTGGGGTTTATGAGTGAGCCTGGATTAACATGCTTTAAAATGCTAGGGGCGGGGTGGGAAGGGGGACTCTCTTGAGAAGTATAGGTTGCCTCTGCCCCCTTTAAACGCCAATCTTTCAAAGTTATGTTTTGAGGAGCCTAAGACTTTAATTTAGAAGTCAGATTGGACTTAATTTTTTTCCCTGTGGTGTTTCAAGAGTTCTTCCCATGTGGGTAAGCACGAAATTCCCAGATAAAACATTCTTCTTGGTGTGGAAGGTGTTAGTTTTTCATTTAAAAAAAATATAACTTCCAATATTGTGACTTAAATTGTAGGCACTCAGTATATTTTGGTGAAAGATAATCAAAGAAAATATATGACACAAGCCAAGCGCAATAAGCTGTTAACCTTGAGAAACATGTATTATGATGTGCAATAAGAAAAGACAAGTATGTTATTGACAAGGAACAAGGAATGTTTTTTTCAGGAGTGACTTACATCCTACACATATTCAGTAGTAGGAATTTAACATAGTACTTCACTATGCAAAAACATCTGTTATCTAGATAAACTTTCTTTTAAATAAGTTATTCAGGGCACTGGGCAGGGAATTAACATTTGTTGAATTCCTATTATGTGACAGGTGCTTTACAAATCATATAATTTAATACTTAATTTAAAAATCCTATGGGATGTGGGAATGAATTCTCTGAGACTGGTCACATGTTCTCCATTTTGTCAATGAAGCCACACAGAGAGGTTAAATCGTGTGGCTGGCTTAGCTGGGATTTCTCCCTGGTGCTCTTTCATTACAGCATTTTCTCTTTCTGTGGTTCCATACATAGTAGAAATATTCTTAAGATATTTACACTCAGGGGGTAAAATGGAACATAAGGAGGATCTTCTCATGAAAAGACATTCAGGCTACCATATAGGAATAACTTGTATACTAAAATATTAACTACTCTGATACTTGAGAAGAGAAATGGCATGAATTGAAGCCTATCTTCAAGTCTAAGCCTCAACTGATGTTACACAGGATGGCAAACTCCCATACTGCCCAATCCACCACTTTTTTCTGGTTCAAATGTATCTGTAAACCCTGGAACCTGAAGCAAACATATTCACAGTCTTGCAGAACTGAATCCTATGTGCTGTGTTCTTAATGATCAGATCTCATTCGTTTTTGCCCAACCAGCAAATTCCCCAAGATCTTAAAAGAAGAAATGAGGCCTGGCAGAGAGAAGGGGTCTTGTTCAACCACCATAGCCTCAAACTATTTGTTAAGATTTGCAGGTCTCAACACAGCTCAGTGGGTCCTTATTTGCCATATGAAGCATAACCTGGTTCCTAAATGCCCTTCTAGTTCTAAACCCAAATGAAACTCAGATGAGAGCTGTTTTGGTAACAGAGAAAGACTGTATCATAAACTTATACTGACAATCTAAATTTTTGCTAGAAAAGAAATTATGAAACTTTTTGATATGAGGTTGTTCTGCTCACACACACAAACATTAAATTAGACTAATTTGGGTATATAATGATATAATGGCATGTGCATGGTACAGAATTAAAGCAGTATTACGGGTCATATGACGTAAAGGTTCTCTCTGTCTCCACTATCTTCTGGCCACCCAGTTCCCTTCCCCAGTGACAACCACAGTTATCAATGCCTTTGTAGCATTCCAAAGGTTTTCTATGACACATGTCTTTTAAGCACAGTGAATATGTTCTGTTTGTTGAATTAAGCACTATTAATTCAATATGTCTGTTTGTTATTTTACTAATTAACTCAATAAATAGTTATTGGGTGGTTATCTCGTGCCAGTTATTGTGATCAGCACAGGGGCTGAGAGATAATAAGACAAGAGCCCTGACCTTGAGGGACTCATACGTGGCCCAGTGTGGGAGACAGGGTGCTAAGCAAATAGAGCCCTGGAGCAAGAACATGTGGGCAGAGCACTAGAGGAACGTGGAAGAGGAAGGACTGTTGTTTCAGAAGTCAGAAAATGCCCCCTCAAAAAAAAGCAACACTAGGCCAGCTTCTTGAGGAATGTTCATTTGATGGAAAGGGAGAGAAGTTTTCTAAGCAGAGAAACAACATATTAAAAAATAGATGCTGGCGAAGGGTATCCTTTACAAGGATGGGAGAGCTGGTGTGGCTGGAGCATAGGGAGCATATATGGAGGCCGTAAAAAATAAGACTGCAAGGACGTGCTGTGCCATGCCGCATAGACTCGCTATGGATCTTTAGGCAATGGGGAAGCCAAATCCAGGTCTAATTTGTGTTTTAGGAAGTTCAAGGGGCAGCTCTGTGGGGAATACTCAGAGTAATGGCAAAGGGACTGATTAAGCTCAGAATTCATATGACTCTTTAAGAGGGTGGTTAGGAGATCTAATTTCCAAGTAGTCATCCTAATCTCTGCTACTCCCTAGCTCTAGATGCGTTTTTCTATATCTTACTTGCTTCAACATCCACTTATTATTCAAGGGAGAACTGCTGAAAGCATCCTAAATTATTTCTTTCTGGTCCTCCATGCAAATATTCCACATCTTTCTGATTTTATAACCCAAAGTTGTTGACTTCTGCCTCCATGGTCTCATGGTCTCAAAGAAGCAGATACTGTGTATGCTCGAGGTAAAAATGGTAGCCTTTGAGTTACCTTCTTACCTTGACAAAGCAGAGTAGATATTTTCTTTTTTAGCATTCTAAATTGGGAAGTTCCCCTTTATCCAATTACTCCCAATAGAAATTACTCACAAATTTTAGGCTCTTTGAACCAAAATTCTTGTGCTGATGAGGAAAAAGTGGTACAAGATGTAGATCTGCATACATTAGGACTTTGTGTAAGATTATTTTACCACTTAGAGTTAAGATTACAATCAGAGGAGACATGGTGGAGGAACCGTGGGAAACTGTCCTGTGAAATAAGACGAGCTGTTGGCTGGGAAGGAGTAAGGCAGAGGCAGATGAGAGAGCAGATCTTAAGTGTGTGGAACCATCATGAGAAAATGACAGACAGACGAGCTAGAAAGGCAGAGGACTAACGTTTGGTGAGTAGCTACAGTGCTCTAAGCTACCAGGCTGGAAAAGTTATATTCTCATCATATTCAGTGTTTATAGGTAATATCATCCTCGTGTTCTAGACAAGAAAATAAGTTAAGCAGCTGTCCATGGTGCTTCTCATGGCCAGTGGTGATGTCAGCATTTGAACCCAGATCTGATAAAGCCCATGGTCACCGGGCGAGTGACTCAGGAGCAGTCCTGAAATCTTAATATGCACGATATCTATTCTTGCTTTCTAAGAAAGCTTTGTACTTACACATTCTAACCTTGCACATTTGATCATTTGACTAAATTGCTTAAAATCAAACAACTTCCCTTTTAGAAAATAGCATAGTCCTTATTTATAGCTGAAACTCAGAACAAGACAAAGTTCCTAATGTAGTCCTTAAGGTAGTAATGGCTTTGGGCTCAGACACATGTGGGTTATACCCCGACTCTATCACTTATCAGCTACGTAATACTGAGCAAACCTTGCAATTGCAATATATCTTCTCACCCACAAAGTCAGAGAAACCAAATTTACCTCATGGGGGAGGGTCGGTTTCTCCCCCAAGGTCACACCCTTGAGCTTGAGATCGGGGAGAGGAACACTGTTCCTGGAGCCGATTGCCTGGCTCCCACCTCGTTTCACCACACCCTGACTGTTGAGAGCTGGTTAGCAGGCCTCATGAAGCCTTCATATCCCATCTATAAAGTGGGGAGAGTAATAGTACCACTCCCTTAGGGTAGCCCTGTCTAGGCTAATCTTGACTTTGAGCAGGAAGGAATGATTCCCTCTATTCTTAACCTGGGATCTCTGTATTAAGCCCAGTATAATCTCTAATTATGCTTACATTCTGGGTTCACTTTTTGTTAATTGGGCTTGTGCCTCATTCCCCTGTGTTCCACTGTCCTGTAGCTTGCATAACAGCACCCTCAAATTCTTATTGGACCAACTTGCTAATACCCTGGCATTCCCTGAAGTCCAGCTCCCAGACTGAGGCTGTGACACTTGTTTCTCGAGAGCCCACCTGGCTGCTCTTGTGTTCAGGGACTCTCATGATGCCCTGCCCAGACCACAGGGGCTTCTGTGCTCTGCCCTCAGAACTCTGTTCTTCCGGCCTGAGTGTCCGTGCTCCAGTTACTGTCCCATATGGTTGAGCAGGTCTGGTTTCATCCACCAGACCTTTCCAGGTTGCCCCATCATTACTTATTCTACAAAGATGTATTTTCTTTCCTTAATTCTTGTCATTTCTTTTATACAGAAGAGATGAGACAGAAAGAAATAAGCATTTAGCTTATTTACAACTGTACTATGTTTTTCACCTCTTGAAAAGCAAGAGTCTGTCATGAGGAACATATAAAACTTGCGTTACTAGATCATTAAGAAAGTACACAGATTTACAAATTGATTGCCTACCGATCTTCGTGGTCACTTTTAAATCAGAGAGACACATTCACCTTAGTGGCTTCTGTAACTGGAAAATGGCCAGATGATTTTTAGCTCATCTGGACAATTTCAATAGGCCTGGGATGGTTGTTCCCAGCTCTTACTGGTCTGGGCCTTCTCTGCTCTTCCTAGCCTCCCTTCTTCAGGCCTCATCTAGCCATAGGTCCAGGGATGATACTGCTTTGGGTCAGAAATTCACGGAACATTCCAGCCCTTCTCTACTCCTATTCCCCATCATGATGCTGGCCTCCTGCGTTTCCTCAGAGCTGTACTGCTGCATAATGTGCTCTCACTGCACAAGAGTTTTCCAGGCCTAAATCTCCCCACTGGACCCCAGGTCATAAGTCAGCACTTCCGTGCAATGTCCTCTTCTTGAAGGGGCAGCTTCTAGAGGGTAATCGCTTTTTATTAATACAGAATGAAAGTGGGCAGAGGCCTGCTTTGGTGTGATGCCTGAGTTTCTAATACACTCTCCTGTGGGGTCTAGACCCAAGAACAGTGCACTAGAACAAGGTAATTTGCTTCCCTACTTGTTGGTGTTCCCTATACACACCCTAAAGAGAGAAAAAGACCTGGGATTTGAGGTAGGGTTGGGCCTTGGTCTTGGTGCCCCATCCAAGCTGCTTTCCCAGGTCCCTGCCTGACACTGCTGCTGTGTCCTTACTGTCCCCACCCTTTGTCACTCTTCTCTACCGTATGGTTTAAGCTCTGCAAACCACAGGTAAGACTTTAACATGCCAACTGTCTGTACCTGGATTCTTAGTCCTATACCCTGTCATCAGCTATGTGATCCCCGAGGCCTCCTACCGGCCATATGCACGACTGCAGCTGGGAATGGCAGTGCCCCGTGGACTCTCAACTTTATTCCTATTTGTCCTAAGATAATGTTGCAGGTACAGTACCATGCTGTGAGAAGGAAGAACTCCTGAGTTCTTTACTTTTACATTTTTTTTACATTTTTTTTTATTTTTTATTTTTTATTTTTATTTTTTACATTTTTTTACATTTACATTTACTTTACATTTACATAGCAAATGTAAAGCAACCATAATGTGGTTTTTAAGCTTTTTCTAGCCACAAAGCCAATAAATTATGACTTTAATAAATTAAATAATTGTATTTTTAATTTATATTTATTTTTTTAAGATTTTATTTATTTATTTGACAGACATAGATCACAAGCAGGCAGAGAGGGAAGAGGGAAGCCGGGTGGGGGGGGAAGGGGGTGGGTGGAAGCAGGCTCCCTGCTAAGCAGGGAGCCCAATACAAGGCTCAATCCCAGAACCCTGGAATCATGACCTGAGCCAAAGGCAGAGGCTTTAACCCACTGAGCCACCCAGGCGCCCCAAGTTAAATAATCTTATATATAAGTTCCTGAGTAAGCTTTATAAATCCCTAACTAGCTGGTCATCCTGGTTAAGATGTAGCCTTCCTAAATCCCTTCTCTTTTTTTTTTTTTAAGATTTTATTTATTTATTTGTCAGAGAGAGAGAGCACGAGAGAACGAGCACAGGCAGACAGAGTGGCAGGCAGAGGCAGAGGGAGAAGCAGGCTCCCTTCTGAGCAAGGAGCCCGATGTGGGACTCGATCCCAGGACGCTGGGATCATGACCCGAACCGAAGGCAGCCGCTTAACCAACTGAGCCACCCAGGCGTCCCCTAAATCCCTTCTCTTAACTGTAAAATGGAGAGATGGGATTGTCTCCACTGTCTCTATGGCTCTGTCTCTTTGCTTCTATGGTCCTGAAAAGAGGAACGACTGAGGGAAAGATACAAAGTCATCATTAGAATGAGCAGGCAGTAAATAGGGCAATGTAGCCTTACGCTGTGGTAAATACACAGTGTAATTGGCAATGCCAAACTAAGAGCAAATTGCTAAAGACAGGAGAGGGAACTGTAATCACTGTCCTTATCCCACACAAGAGTCTTAGAATTGCAAATTAGTTAAAAGAATTCAAAAGTAGTTACTATGGCCTTTGGTGAGAAAGGCAAAGATAACAGAAATTACTTTTTTGAAAATAACTTCCAAAGAAAGTACCTCAGGAGGGAAACTAACAAAATCATAAGACCCTGTATGTATGTGTACAGATATCTATGCATACCTACATCTTAAAGGACTAGAACACTCATGAAAGTTAAAAAGCAATCACATTACAATACTGAAGCTGTGTTATGTAAAAAAAAATTTTTTTTTTCCACTGGGAAATTTTCACTAGGTATTCCAAAATTTTTAAAAATGCAGAAATAGGTTTTGACCCCCTCCACATTTTCCATGCTCATTCCTACAAGTTTTTAAGGAGGCTACTTGTTTATGTATTTATCTTTACGGTGCAATTATAAAATTGATAAAACATGTTGGGGAAAAAGTCTAGAAGTCATACTGTAAAGTCAAAGAGAAATCAGAGATTATTACAGTGGAGAAGCTGTGGCTTCCCAGAAAGAGAATTAAGGAAAGAGGTACTCTGTGGTTAACACCTAAGATCAAGTAACATGAGATAATATGCCTGTATGAAGCAGGATGGTGATAAACATAATACAGCTTGTAGGCCAAAAATAGCCCAGTTTTTCCCAGCTCTGAATTCCATCTGTCAGAATAAGGTGGATGGCATTCATCAGATACCCGCAGTGCATATATAGCTGGACTGATTTAATTCTCTGGGGGACTTAAATTTTCTTACCCATAAAAATAATCAACAATTAATAGAATTTGTGTAAATTCTTACATAATGGAGCCTTTGGACATTATCATCAGCCCATTCTTTCTCCCTTCTCAGAGACCAAGGTCTTTCTACACGTGTCTAAGGTCTTGACTAAACCTCAACGCTCTCTGCAAACTTAACTGACCTTGGACACATACATCTTCTCTCTCGTAAACACCCTCACACTTTACTTGAACCTCAGGGTTCTAGCTTAGATTAGCTAGGAACTATTATGAGCTGGGCCCCACAGTGCTGCATTATTTTAATTAAGATTTGTAAGAATACCATACACTATTACAGTTACTCCCACTTCATGGTGTTCTTATTGCTCTGCAAATTCTCTCCGGCCATTATTGCTTTCTTCCCTATGTGAAGGGTGGGTGTTTGTGAGCCATTTTTCCATATCTATATCAGAATACGTTCAAGGGAGGAAGAATGTCTTAGGTATCAACAGAGCCCCATGGTGTGTATCACCTGCTAAGTGTGAAACATGCATTTATACCATTCTCAAAAGTAAAGAGTGCGGTGTTTGGTTTAACACCAGGCCACTGCCTGGGGCAGGGAGGCTCTGTCTTCCCAGCTGGTGCACCAGCCCTGGGCGAATAATGTCAGTTTCCTCCCGAACTTCTCAACGTCCTGGCTGGCAGAGTCATAGGAGTTAACATTTAAGGTCTTGGACCGGAGGAGTCAATAGTTATTGTATCACCATATAATAAAACAAATATACACAGGGGGGCCAAGAAAATATCTGAAAGTGAATGAGAACTTCATTTGAATGAAATGAAAATTTAGACAAAAAGTACATTTTGGAGATCTTTAGTGGTCCGCAACAATATTTTGAATAACAGATTCTCATTTAACCAAAGTTAACTTTCATGATACAAAATGATTTTTCCTGTACCCCTGGGATAATATATGTTAACTAAAAAATAAAAAATTTAAAAAATGATTTGTGATGAAACAAGTGTTTTCTAAGTATATGGCTTCAGCTTCTGTCCCTTTATACTCACCTACTGTGTGATAGGCATTGTGTTTATTGACATATGGCAGGTATAAGAAAAGAAGCTTACAAAGTTGTTCACAGAACTACATACAGAACTATTTACGGTATAAAAAGTGTTAGGAACTTCATGCCTGTTAGGATGGCTGTTACTAAAATGACAAGAAATAACAAGTGTTAGTGAGGATGTGGAAAAAAATGAAACCCTTGCCTCTGGCAGGATTGTAAACTGGTAAAAGCCACTGTGGAAAATAGTTATTCAAGAGATTACAAATAAAACTACCATGTGATCTAGCAATCCCATTTCTAGGTATATATCCAAAAGAATTAAGAACATTATCTCCAAGAGTTATCTATACTTCCACATTCACTGCAGCTTTATTCACGAACCAAGGTACAGAAACAACCTAAGTGACTGCTGATAGATGAATGGATAAAGAAAATGCGATACACACACAATGTAATATTAGTCATCCTAAAGAAAGTCTCCTTTGAACAACATGGATGAGACTGTTGGGAACTATGCAAAGTAAAATGAGCCAGACAGAGAAAGATGAATACTGCAAGGTATCACTTGTATGTTCAATCTTTAAAAAAGAAAAATATCAAACTCATAGTAACAGAGTAGAATGGTGATTGCCAGAGGCTAGGAGGTGGGAAAATAGGGAGGGACTGATAAAAGGGCACAACCTCTCAGTTATAAAGATGAATAAGATCTAAAGATCTAATATATAATATGGTGACCAAAGGTAATGATCCCATATTGTATAAATGAAATTTGCTAAGAGAGTAGAACTTAAGTGTTCTCACCAAAAAGAAAGAGAAAATAATAAAAAAGAGATAAATATGTGAGGTAATGTATTTGTTAATTCAACAGTGGGAATTCTTTCACAAGGTATATGTACATCAAATCATCACATTATATATATTAGGTGTGTTATAATTTTATTTGTCAATTACACTTCAATAAATCTGGGGGAAAGAGTGTTATGAGATTACAGAGGAGGAGGAAATTAATGAAGGAAGAAGGAGAGATAGCCAGGGGTATTAGAGAGGCTTGATGAAGAGGTCATCTTTATCTGGATCTCAAGAGAAATGCAATTTCTCCATGCTGAGAAGGAGAGGGAAGGACACGGATGCTTTCTTTCCCTTGAGACCATACCTGCCCTTGTGGGGCTATAGTGCCATAACCTGGTCCCAGAGCACACTCAGCGCCTTCCACATGGGACTCAGGACAGACTGGTTGAATTGCAGTATGGTAAAATTCAATGAAGTCATGGAATTAATTTTAAAATCAGTATAATGCAGATAGCAAAAAAAAATCAGTAAAGGCAATCTTATCACCAAACCCAAGGAAAAACAAAAATCAATAGCCATGATTCCAAAGTCCACGAAATGTCAAACAAGAGGTGAGAAACTGAGAGAATGTTTGGGTGGGCTTGGAGTTACATGATAACTTACTAGATAACTTCTGCTTTAATGTTTATAGTATTCTGAACTGAGTATGTTTATCTCGTATGAAATTAAAGCTGAGTATTATTAGGCAGCATTTCCAAAGGATACGGTCTTTCACGTGTACTCAAGCTTTAAGTCAATACAATCTAACCGCTTAAGAAACAAAGACATTACATCTCAGACAGCCATTCTGCCTAAAAACACTCTAAATTATTTAAATCGAATTCTGATCAAAGTTAAAATAAAATCTTCTTCAATAGGGCATGCAAGGTTCCTTAGAACTTTTGCAAATGAGATCTTTGTAATCTGATTCTGTTTCATCCAGTAAAACCATATAATGAATATGCCATGAAAGTGCAGTCACCGTGGCTGTCTGCGGAGTACTTTTCAACTTACACAGCCCTCTTGTTCTTGCTTGAACTCTAAAAAGACAGGGGGAAATGATATGAATGCTTCTCCTGAAAGTCTGAATGCTACCTTTGGTGACTGAATTGAGAATTTTGTTTCTTATAGAGGACCGTAGTCTTTTATCTTAGAAAATCATATAATTTTCGAGCTGGAGGAAAAGAGTGCATCCCCACCCAGGGGTTAACCAAGGCCACGGAGATAACAGAGAGATGTTAGACTTTAAATGAGAAGAGCTGGGTTTCCAATCAAACTCATCTAGTCACTAGCTGTGTGAGTGGGGAGCAGGTTACTCTACTCCTTAGCGGTCACTTTCTTCATCTGTACATCTGTAAAAATATACCCTGTGTGATCGGCTAGAAGATGGTAAAGGATGGGTAAAAAAAAACCCATATTTAAGGTGTGAAGTATAGTGTTTAGCAGGATTGGTACGTAAGCAGCTTCGTTTTTAACATGGATTGTAAAGTTGAGCCCGGAACCAAGAAAGATGCCCGGCTGTCAGCCCACCATCCTGTCTGGGCTGTTTTTATTACACTGTGCTTTAAAACACACACATACACACTGAAAACCACAGACTAATAGAATAACCATGTACCCGCTTTCTATAATCTGAGTTGCTTTCAACCCTATAAATGAAGTAAGAACAGAGAGATTTCCCAAGTCACAGGCTAGGTCACAACGAATGCGTTTGGCTTTGGGACCATTTCGCGTTTGGGATGGACAGCTGAAAATCGGCGGGAAGTGAGGACGCGGGGGAGAGAGCAGACAGGACTGCGAGGGGCTGCTGCTGCCCCGGCCAGGCGGAGGGGGGCCGGGCGGCTGCAGCGGGCTGGGGCCGGGCGACGCTGCGCCGCGTGCAGCAGCAGGAGACCGCAGGCCCTGGCTCGGGACTCCAGCAGCTGCTCCAGCTGCTCCGTGGGGCTTGCCAAATGCTGGCATGGGGAAGGCCGGCGGGGGCGGCGGGGCCAGATCTTCCACGGCTTCAGGAGAAGCTGGACGTCCAGGTTTTGTGTGAAACCTCCCAATGCCTAAGTGCTGGCAGCTCATTCGCAAATTCAAAAAGGAAAATTGTACAGGCCAAATGAAACACCTCAGCAAGCTGGATTTCAATCTGGGGGAAATCAGCGGAAGACCCTCCCGGGGACAAGAGCACCCAGGTGCGGTGGGGCCGGGGCCAGGCCCGCCTTCAGAAACCAGAGGGGGCTGGGCGCGAGGAGCAAACAGCGCAGAACGTGGCCTTCTGTATTTGAATTTGTACTTCGACGTCTAAGAACTCACAACAAATCCTGGAAACTGGCATCAGGACAGATCATATAAACCCCGCTCGGGGTACGAGAAGGAAAACAGGGCATCTAGAACAGAGGCATGTCCCTGATTTTCGTTACCCTTATGTCCTTGGGATTCACTGCTATATGCCTCTGGTGTTTCACAGAGTATTGGGGAAAACATTCAAATCGACTCGCAGCTCTCTGGAAAACCATTCCAGTTCACTAAGCTGCAAATGTTATTAAATGCCCTTGAGGCGTTTAGCCACGAACTTGCTGTATGCCGGTGGAGACTGTACTCAGCAAGCTTACGGAAGCTGATCCAGGCCTTCCTTGCGAGGAAGCAAATGCTGTGGATAAACAATATGTATAAAGTGGAGGTCATTTATTAACTGGAATTACAGTAATGCCACACATGACCAAAGAGATGCACTGGTAGCATCAGGATTAAAATAGCAGTTAAATTTAAGCTTCTTTTAAATAACCTGGTAAGTAACACTGGGCATCAAGAACAAGAATATTAAGGCAAAAAGGTTTCCTCACTCCATATCCTATTTGAGAGAAGGTATGATTACCCTGCCAAGCTCTGAGTACTGCAAGGACCTATCTAGAGCCAGGGTAAACAAATTTTCTGTAGATGGGCCAAACTGTAAATATTTTCGGCCTTGTGGGACATATAGTTTCTGTTACAACTACTCAACTATGCCATTGTAGTGTGAATGCAACCACAGAAAATATGTAAATGAATGAGTATGGCTGTATTCCAATAAAACTTTACTTGTGGACACTGAAATGTAAATTTCATGTATTTTTCCCCCCATGCATCATAAACCATTATTTTCCTTTTGATTTTCCCCATCCATTCTTAGCTCAAAAACCACAAAAAAGTGTTGGTGGGCTAGATCTGGTCCCTGATCCAGACAAACAAACAAGAGGAAACAGAATTTCCTGGTCAATTACCATAATTCATTTAACTAGGACAACAAATCTATGAAATACTCTTTTTATCTCCATTTTATATATGAGAATGCTGAGACTTGTCTAGTGTATACAGATAGGAAGTGAGAAGCTGGGATTTGAACCCAAGCATATGGCTGTGGGCTCCATGCTGAGGGCCATACATGCACATCGTGGTTTTTGACCCTGGCTAGGCATCAGAACCTTACTGGAGACTTTTCAAAAATACAGATACCCAAATATGGCCCCTGCCTCAGTTTACCAAATCAGAATCACTGGACATGGAACCCAGGCATCTGGATGTTAAAAAAAAAAAAAAAGAAAGAAAAAGAAAAAAAAAAAGAAAAAGAAACAGCTTCCCACTCTTTCTGGAGTATGCTTAGAGCCTCTGTGGGAACAAAGACTATCAGACGTGGTCCTCCTAATAAAAAGCTTGCATATCCTGAATGTAAACCACTCTGCTATTTGGACCTGTTACTTAGCTCATGCTCATAATCATAGGCAAATTTTTTAAAAGAATCAAATTACAGATCAGGCTCACGAGAAGCTAAGTCCCAGATGGTGCCCAGAGTCTTATTACCAAAGCCATATTTGCTCAAAACTGCTGCCACAGAACTGGGGATGAGCCAAAGTTGAACTAAAGCTGCATGCCTAAACCATACCAAGAACAAAAAGTGGCAAGACAGCTAGAAAAGGCAATACGGATCACCTAAGAACTTTAAATATATTTAAACAGGGCAAGCATAGATAAGCCAACCTGATTTGGGGCAAAGCATTTATTTGTATGACTGCAATGGGTTCCCAGTGGTCAGGATTCTCCCTTATAGGTCTGGGAAGTAATTCTCTGCCTGAAAAAAATTCACCCTAGGAAGCCCTTGTGATCTCCCCTGCTAGATTTAACCCATTGTCAGCAATCCGCCCAGAGAATGTGCTTCTACCTTAGAACAAAAATAATGGACTGCTCCTAGGACATGCACGGGATAAACATGTCATGGTCCCGAGGGTCCAACCTTTACACCCTCAGAAATTTTCAACCTGGGGACAGGGGCAGTCATGTCTTCCTAAATTTCTCCTTGTCAGAGGTCATTAGTGCAACAGATTATATGGCACTCACTTGAATGATGTGACTGTCCCTACTGATGTCTTCCTGGGGCACATCCACTCTTGTACTATGACTTGACCCTTGCAAACAGAGTTTCTGTCCCTTTCCACCTTTTCTTTTTGATGACCCATGCTGATATACTTGCCACTAGCCAACCTTTCTTTCCTTTTATCTACTTGCCTCTGACACCACATGTGGGTCACGGCCCTGTGACCCAGGCTACTCTATAGGTTTTCACTTTCGCTGGGACTAAGTGCTGGCTGTTATCAAGTACTCAAGAAGCTTGGAGCTATAAAAAGAGAAGACAGGGAGAACTGTGTATCAAAAGAGGCAGACAGAATACATATGTAACGAATGGTAGCCCTTATAACAAACATCTGTTGTCACTAGTAGGAAACTTCAACAATGGCACATTTGAATATAAAAGACAATGAAAACCTCCTAAAACCAGGGCAAATCTACTGAAGCTACATGCCTTTTACTTGCTGGGAGGTTGACTCAGTCAGATATAATAGTGTTGTTGCCTTATTTTAATTTTTTCAGGGGTACCCTGTAACTCCGGCAGAGCAGTACAAAAGAAAAAGTCACCAACATTTGATCTTAACTTTTTAAGACACTTGGAGCCAGTGTCTGGAGGATGTTAAGATTATGAATTTGCTACAAGCTTAAATACAAGAACAAGAGTAAGTGTTATTGTTGTAATTGATAAGTATTACCTTAATGAGAAAAAAACGAAAGTAAGAGAAGGTTTTAGTAACAAGAATGTATGGATACCATTGGGGATATATATATGCATATATATATATATGTATATATTAGAAATATTTATATATTAGAATGGCAAAAACAAAATGATACTTATGAGAGTGTGCCCCAAAGAGATACTCAAGCAAAAATATGTGTAATGGTTGAATGGTTCATCATACAATTGATGCAGGATTGTGCAGAATCCTGGGAAGTGCTATGTTCTAAGGGATCTCTAAAAGGCTCTAGGATAAAGCCACCCACTCTCTCATAGATAACAAGCATCCAATATTAGTGTCATGGTTTTGTTTTGTTTTGGTTAATATTTTGGTGTATTTCCCTTGTCTTATTTTTCAGGTGTCCATTTTTTAAAACACAGAAATATCTATTTTCTCACCCATTTTAAGTGTACAACTCAGTGATTGTTAGTTATTTTACATACTTGTGGAATCATCAATATAATCCAGTTTTAGAACATTCCTATCACCCCTAAAAGATGCATTATGCTCACATGCACTTATCATCTTCACCTGCCCAACCATTAACCTGTTTTCTGTCTCTTTAGATTCGCCTTACTGGACATTTCATATAAATGGAAAAATAATATGTAATATTTTGCTTCTGGTGTGTTCCACTTGGCACAATGCTTTTGAAGCTCATCCATGTTGTGCCATGTTACTAGTGGTCAGTTCTTTATCATTGAAAAATATTCCATTATATGGATATACCATATTGTTTAGTCCTTCACCAAATGACTGACATGGGAGGCTTTCTACATTACTTTCTACATTACATTACTGTTATACCCAAAAATGTTAATGTGGACATTTGTTTATAAATCTTTGGGTGGGTATGTACTTTCATTTTTCTTGGGTGGACACCTAGGAGTGGAATTTCTGGGTCTTAAAATAAGTTTAATTTTATTTTTAAAAGATTTATTTATTTATTAGAGAGAGAGCGAGTGAGCGCGTGAACAGGGGAAGGGGTGGAGGGAAAGATGGAGAATCGCAAGCAGACTCCCCTCTGAGCAAGGAGCCCAATGCGGGGCTTGATCCCAGAACTCTGAGATCACGACCTGAGCCAAAATCAAGAGTCAGACACTTCACTGACTGAGCCACCCAGGCACCCTGCTAAGTTTAATTTTTTTTTAGGAAACTGCTAAATTGTTTTCCAAACTAGCTGTATCATTTTACATGTCCACTAACAATGTGTGAGAACATCCTAACACTTAATATTATCTGTTTTATTTTATATTTTTATTACAGCCATTCTAGTGAGTTTGAAGTGGAATCTCCCTATGGCTTCAACTTTCATTTCTTTAATGATTATTGGTGCTAAACATGTTTTCATGGAATTATTAGCTATAGAAGATATAATTATTATCTTCTTTGGTATATGTCTACTCACATTTTTTTTGTTCATTTTTAAAAGAGTTGTCATCTTATTATTGGGTTCTAGGGTTTCTTTATATATTCTAGATACCATGTGCCCAACTAGTATTTAACTTTGGATGGAACGCTCAACTTTCAATCAATGAGCTAGAATAGGGGCTCTCAAACTGTAAAGCAGGGTTTCTAGGACTGTTTTAGAGAGGCCAAGAAGTAAAAAATATTGTCATAATGATACCAAGGCAGTTTTTGCACTTCTCATTCTTTCATGGGAATACAGTGGTTTCCCAGAGACTAGAAGTATCCACAATTATCCAAAAAGGATCTTAAAATACTCTTCCCCCTTTTCAACTATTTATCTGTGTAAAGCCAGATCTTCTTCACATACTTCAAACAAAGCAACATGAGAATCCAGCTGTCTTCCATTAAACCAGATATTAAAGAGATTTGCAAAAATATACACCAGTGCCATTCTTCTGCTTTTTCTTCCCAGAAAAGTTATTTTTCATAAATGTATATAATTTATGTTAACGTGTAAAGAGTTTATTGTTATTCTTAAAGAAATCAATAAATAATTTTAAATGTCTCCTCTAATCTCTAACATAAAAAATATAGGTAGACGTAACTCACATAAAGGGTTTTTGGCATCTTCAATATTTTTAGGTGTGTCAAGGAATCCTGCAACCAAAGTCTTGAGAACCACTGAGGTAGGGAACCCGTAAGTTAAGAAAATACTGGAGTGACTTGTAATTACAGCAGTCACCCGAAAGCATTTTTGCATGCCAGAGTTCAGCAAACAAAATCTATAATCAAAGGAAAACGTCCTTGTGGAAGCCAGTTCGAGGTGCAACCAACACAAAAGTGGCTCAGACATGGTGACGTGGATGGAGCGCACTCCTGGGCAGGGCTCAGTGGCAGGGATCTCAGCCCCTCATCTGGACTGGGGTGGGAGGGACGGGAGCACAGAGAGAGAGCACAGTGTTGATGTAAAAGAATACACAAGGTGGACTCCAATTAATCCCAGGTTTTTAATGTCTGCTTCTTCAGATCCAACAAACATTTTTGAAGGCTTTGAGGCCTTTGCCATCACACGCTGAAGAGTAAAATAAAGATGCTAGCAAATATGAAAATATGTACAAAGAGTATCTTAAGGTGAGACCAAATTTCTGATGAGATTACTGTTGAAACATGCTAAACTCTATGCATTATGTAAGTCTAGAACAGATGGCCTCTGGGATGACGTTATTCCAATAGTAAGCTGACTATCTACCTCCTGGGACACTTGTCAGAACAAAGTGGCCGAGGGTTTGAAAGGTAAATTCTAAATCCTTATTATTATGTAAACCTACCAATCATTTTCTTTGGAATACATATGCTAAATCTCAAACAAGATTTCCAGAGTCATCACACTAAAAAGTCATATGAAGAAGATGCACAATTCATAGAGTAATTCTTTCTCAATTACCCTAATATATTCTCAGACATCCTGCAGTTTGAAGGGGACTATCCATTTAATTACCAGTCATAATATGTCATGAACTACTACAAATGAAAAAGAAAATGGATGATAGAAATTGGAAGAGAAATAATCGAATAAGTTAGATAAGCTTCTTCAAAAAAAAATGATTAAAGTTTACTTATCTTTTTTCCATTCATTGAGACTAGAAATGAACAAAACCTTCCATAATAAGAAGATTTAAATCAAAAGTAAAACACATCCTTATTACATTTCAGAGTCAGTTTAGAAATAGTACTATAATCTTAATATTCTAATATGGAATAATTATAGTAACATAGCATAGATTTGGGTGTGTATGTGTGTGTGTATTAAATGAATATAATCCATAAAAAGCTAACTATGTCTGCCAAACACTCAACTGATTTGCTTACTCAAGAGTACGCAATCAGTAAGGGTTAGCTATTATTATTATTATTATTGATTGTTATTGATGCAAAAAACCCCTCACTGATATCAAAACTCACTGATACTTTTGTCTGTTTAATCTATGGAATGCCATCATTATATTATCTAAAAATTAAAATGAAACATCATTGGAATTAGAACATACCTTAGGAAGAGTCATAAAACACCATCTAAAATGATGACTTTTCCATTATTTGCAATAATGGGAATAGGAGGCATAAACAATTAAAGTTCCTCAATAGATATCAATTTCTTAGGGGGCCAGGTGTTAAGCATGCAAAAGCCTGTTGATTTAGTTGATGAGCCCAAAGCCCACTTTACCCTACAATGTTTGCCTCAAAGAAATTCACCTTGGTTATCTAATACTACTAAGGAAAAGCTAGACAAATCCTTATTTTTTTCAACAGCAACTCTGCCACTCAACAACTGAAAATTTTCAGTATATTTTATGGCAAGTGGTAGCATTTAGGAAATTAATGAAATATAATAAAAGTGACAATTTAAAACATGGGTTATACACTGTTTAAGATTCCTTATTTAATTCAGATAATTTTATAGCTTGCATGTGAAATGTTCACTAGGAAGGAGAAGAGAAGGTAGAAGTCTGCTATTTATTTCATAGCAATTTTAATAAAATAAGTTTTTATTGATCATGTACTGTGTGTCCACCAACTTCTTAGACACTATGGAATACAAAGACATTTCAGGTAACATTTTCTGCCCTTGGGACTTCACAGCATAGGTTGAATGTGACAGGATCTAATACACAGGTATGTGGGGGAGGAAGGGGAAAGGTACCAAGGGTACAAATATGTAGTAAAGATAATACAGGCAATTGGGTAAAAGGAAACTGTGAACTAGAGTTCTTTAGAAATACATTAGGAAGAATATTAAAGAGGCTAGAAACTGAATAGCTAGAGAAGTAAAAGGTATTTGGGTTCCCTCCCCACTTTTCAACCTTATCCATCCATCTGCCCTATACTGGCACTCACCTTCAGCAATACTTATTTTTTATTTTTTTAAAAAATATTTTATTTATTTACTTGAGAGGGAGAGAGAGAGGAAGAGAACATGTGAGCAAGCAGGTGAGGGGCGGGGGAGCAGGGAGGGACAGAGACCAGAAGACTCTGAGCTGAGCACGAAGCCCAACACAGGGCTCAATCTAATGACCCTGAGATCGTGGCCTGAGCTGAAACCAAGAGTCCACCACTTGACCAACTGAGCCACCAAGGCCTCCCAGCAATATTTTAGAGCTATACATTAAGCTCCAAATATTTCCTATGTCTCCTTCAAATCTCCACTCATTCTCTTCCCCCAGTCTCAAATGCATTCCTCCTCTCTGCTTCTGTAACTTAGCATTCTCCAAGATGCAGCTTAAGACCCATAAGGAAGCACTCACTTGGTCCTCATTAAGCACGACCATGTATTGTTAGTGTTGTTTTCACACATATGTTTTAATTCCCTAACTAGACCATAAACTGCTTGAGCACATGGACTGTGTGTTATACAAATCTGTGTATTCTCCACAGTGCCTGGCAGGCTTTCAATAAATATTTGGTAGTTGATTAAGGTAGAATCTGATTTAAGAGCAAAGTCAGACTGTTACTGAGCTATGGTAAGCTCTTATTCAAGAGAGGCACAAAGAAATAAGCATTGGAGAAATAGCAGCTGAGCAACAGTATGGTTAGTTTAGGGATAGGAAAGTGTGTGCCAATTGAAAGAAAATCAGTATCTGATTAAACAGGAGGAGGGAAGGCAGAGATACTCTGAAGGAAAAGTTAATAAGAGTTAGAGACTGACTTTATGAAAGGAACAAAGGTAAGAGATAAATCCAAAATGACTTTAGGATTATAAACCTTAGTGCAAAATAATAATGGTGTTATCATTAATAGTAATGCAGAAGTTGGAAGGAACTGCCAAGTTTATGGGAGGCTGGGAAGTTAAATTTTCATCTTGTTATGTCTTAGGCATCTACAAAATCTATGCACAGACCGACTGTAGAAACAAACGAACAGATAAAACATGACAGAGAACTGAACCTGAATTTGTTGACTTGGGAGATGTTCACAAACCTATGTTGACTGAATATACCAAAGAGGTTAAGCCAAGAAAGGAAAACACCAGAGAGTCAAGAACCTCAACTTAGGTGGGAAGAACATGAATGAGAGAAAGAAAGGATCAAAAAAAAAAAAAAAAGGTGGAGGAAAAAGAGTAAACTAGCAGAGACAATACAGAACTGCCTAAACTTAGGAAGAAGTAGATTATCCTGCAATAAATTTCATGAGCTGGATAGTCAATAATTTTATGATTAGGGGACATACTGACTCTTAGTCTAAATATTTCATAAAGGACTACATCCCCCCCCTACACACACATCAAAATGGAATGTATTAGAATGATATTCAAAGCACAATGATTTTATCTCTTTTACCTCTTCAGCCCTCCTGGCAAAGCTCAAAGCAAATAGTGAATAAATGTTTGTCACGTGAATGTGCAAAATGTTTCTAACTTGAAAACACTGAGGTAGCATTACACTGTGGATTACACAGACAACGGAAAATGAGACTCTCAACCCCATGGTGAGTCCTGTGTACAGTGAGTCCATTCCATAGCTGGTGAACATTTCAAAGTTTTTTTTTTGCTTCTTATGGATTTCAACAGATTCTAAATTTCAAGAGATTATGTGACATGTGGGAATGTGTTTGGGCTTTGGAAGTGAACAAGATGGGTTAGAATCCCAACTTGGCCATTTGTTTTAAAACTCTGAAGCTTCTGTTATTACCATTAAAAATGGTAATAACGATATCTAACAGGATCGTTATGAGGAGTAAGAGATACAGTGAGAAGGCCCGACTCGGAGAAAATAGTTCATTTTCCCTCTTATTTCAGAGAAACTACCTTCAGAAAAAAACTTCCAGCACTGAGATTCCAGCTCTTGTTTCCAGTTTAATCAAGTATCTCCTCTTTCTGCTGAAGCAAGGAGAAACTGATGAACAAAGAGGGATGTATTACTAGGAATTAAGTACTGAAAACTAAAATTTAAATAAGGGTATCATCTAGAAAACTGGAGCTTTAAATCTTCATTGAGCCCACTAGAAGCCATAAAAATGTATACAGCTGATGATGAAACACTGATTATTTTTCCCTTCTAACTGGACTCTCTTCAACCTCCAACCCAGCTGACACAAGATTCTAGGGGATCCTGTCCGAAGTCCAGAGGGTTCTAGTGAGGCTTGACACCTGACAGAAACCTTCTGTTGAATGATCAGTAAAACTAGTGTAAAAAATGCTGTGTGAGTTTCTAGAAAAGTTATCCTGTATCAGGTAATATGAGTTCATGTTTGCCAATACAAGTCATTATGAAACAACATAAAATAATGCCTTGAAAGACAGATATAAAAACATAAAATTCCCTTATCTCCAGAACTTTGTTTTCAAAAGTTTATACATAATTTTATGAATTCTCTAGTTTAATTTATCTCTGCTGAAACTGACATACTCATTTAGAAATTATTCATTCCCATCATTTCCTAATGAATTACATATAATTTGTGAAATTAAAACTTGACTAACTTTGAAATAAATTAGAGTTCTCTTGAAAAGAAAATTTCAGTATCATTTCTATAGCACTAACAGATTTAACTCAGTTCTAAAAAAAGTTACCAAAAAAAAAAACCCAAACCCACACATGAGAAACATTTTCATTAACAAAAACCAATGTTCTGAGGAAATAAATGCAAGGTATTTAGTGGAAGACTCATCCAGAAGATTATAATCCTAGTATTTTTACACTCTGACTTAAGCTGCTCTCAAACATCTGGGATTCTAATTCTATTACTCATTGGGTCCTTTTCTCCCTTTCAGAAAGGATGTTTATGACTTAGTAATAAATGTTCTAGCTTTATACAGAAATTTACTGAAGAGCAAATATTCTCAGATGTCTGCAATCTATAGTACAAAATATATTAATGAAACTTAGATGAAATGGCAATATACTTTCCTAAGATATGTCTAATTAAAATAATACATTGAAAAAAATAATATATCGTAAAATTTCCTGAAGACACCTACCACAGACTGTTAGTGAAAGCTTTATATACATAAATATTAACTTAAGTTTCCAGTTTTATACATGCCGTTCTTGCTTAAGTTACAAGTCCTTCAAAGTTCTACTTAGAGCGTATTCAATGCCAGGCAGTCTGCTCCATTCTGGGCCTTGCATTTAAGTGAGAAAAAGTTTACTGCCTAATTCAACATGTTTGGATAAAGACACATACCCATCAAATCCAGATACAGACTATTTCCATCACCCCCCCTTCTAGCCAATCCCCACATACCACTGGACAATCACTACTGTGATTTCCTATCTCTACAGCTTGGGTGTTTTTTGTTTTTTGTTTTTTGTTTTTTTTTTTGCCTTTCTTGAATTTCATATGAATGGAATGGCACAGGCAGCTCTCTTTTGTCTCTGACCTCTTCTGTTCAATATTGACTTTTAAGATTCATCCAGTTGCATGTATCAGTAGTTCATTTTTTCTCCCATTGCTCAGTACTATCCTCTTGTATAAATATACAGAGTTTATGTTATGAATACTGATGCTGTTGATCTTCATGTACACATATTTGTGGGATATGTTTTTATCTTTACGGATAAATACCAGGAAACAGAACCTCTGGGTTGGAGGCTAGGTATACATTAGATAGGCAGAAGGCACATACAAACTTTATAGGAAACTGTGAAACTGTTTTTTAAGGCGGCTGTACCATTTTATACTCCCACCAGCAAATTCTAAGAGTGCCAGTGAATACACACACTTGCTGCTATTTGGTGATATCCATCTTTATCATCAAATTCCACAGGTGTAAAATAGTCCCTGTGCAGTTTTAATTTGCAATTTGTATTCTTTCTGACTATTAATATTCTTAACATCTTTTCATGTGCTATTGGCGAGCATCTTTTGGAAAGTGTGCATTCAAGTTTTTCTGCTAACATCTTTAACTTTTAATTCTGGAATTTCAGAATTAGAAAACAGCTAAAAAAAAAAAAAGTCCCAAGAACTCCTGTATGCCCTTCACTCAGCTTCTCCAAATGCTGGCATCTCACATAAGTCTCACGCAATGACCACTGAATTATGCTACAGTGCTGTTTGTTAACTCATCCACAGACCTTCCTTCTATTTCACCAATTAACCCACTTAGATCTTTTTCTTCAGGATCCAACCCAGGATTCTGCAGTGCATTTGGCTGTCATGTCCACTCAGTTTCCTTCCTCCAATCTGAGACAGTCGCTCAGTTTTTGTTGTTCATGACCCTGACACTTTGGAAGAGTACTGGCCAGTTATTCGACAGAATGTTTCTTAGTTTGAATTATCTGATACTGCCTTATATTTACCTTCAGGTTAGGCATTTTTGGCAAGAAAAGAAAGGAATGCTGTACCCTTCTCAGGGCATCACAGCAGGTGCTGTGTGATGTTGACATTTCTTGTTACTGGCTTAGTTAACTTTGACCACTTGGGTTTCTCACAGGTTTCTTCTCCACAGTGCTGTTATTTTTCTGTTATTAATAAATATCTTGTGGAGAGATCCTTTGAGACAACGTAAATATCCCAATTCTTCTATTTTCACTCACTAATTTAGCATCCATTAATCATTCTTACTTGTAACAATTTTTACCGTAGTGTTGGTCAAGTACTGGTTTTCTAGTTCCCTCATTTCTTCCACATTTATTAATGGAATTGTACTATAAGGATTAATTATTCCTTTTCCCTCATCTATATATTTATTGTATATGGAATTATGGATGTTGAATTTATACTATGGGTTATAAACCATGACTACCATCCACTTATTTTGTTATTTAAGCTGTCCCAAATTGGCTATTGGGAGCTCCTTCAGCTTGGCTCTTGGGCACTTCTGACATGCCCCCGTCTTTTATTTTTGGAAGACCACCTTATTTTCTGGTTCCATAAGTTGTTCCAAGATCATAGTATATGTTCCTGGCCCCAGAAGTGAATGGGACCATTTCTCCAAATATCCTGACCTTTTTGTTTGTTATTTACTAGAAATCAAGAATTAGAGCTAGGTGGACTTACCACTACTGGCTATCACTATTTCTGGACATTCTCAGAGACAGAACAAGAAGCGTTTGTGTGTGTGTATGACACATATATGTGTGTGTATACACATACACATGCATACATATAGATACATAAACAAACATGTAAACCTATTTCTGTATCTCTATGTGTATATACTGATTAAGAATCATGAGTTGATACTCCTATTTCTTATTCCAATCCAATCCAATCCCACAGGGTTCATTCCTTACTTACAACCAAATTTATTAGTTTCTGGTTTATCCTTCCTGTACAAATAAACATAAATATACATATATATGTACATTAGATATTGTATTTTCAACTATCTTGAATTAACAGTAGCATTATATAGATACACTTTTGCAATCTGCTTTTTCCTTTTAATAAAATGTCCTCTATATAAATTCTGAGATCTTTCTCATTCTTTCATAAAGCTCTACTGTACTCCATGGGTGGACGGATCAACCCACCGTTGATTTAGTCACTCTCCTATGTACGCGTATTTAGGTTGTTTCCAAAATTCTGTAATAACAAACTAAGCTACAGCAATTTTTTACTTTTATTGGGTGATCTGTGTTTTTCTTAAGAGCAATCTACGCCTATTAAATGATTCACTCTATGTCATGTAAATAAGCTATTGGTCAGATGTGTAAGATGTACCTTATAAATATTTTCTTCACTCTGTACTTCCCACTGTATTTTCTTCGTGGTATCATTTGATGAACAGAGTTTAAAATGTTGATGAAGTTCAAACTTTTGATGAAAAGAAGGCAGAAAAAGGCTTTAAAAAGTCTTAAGAGTTACTGAATAAGAGTTATTTATTTTTTAAAATAGCTCACATATGCAAACTGTAAATATACAGTTTAGGCAACTATTCAAGCTTATTATAATAGCATCGGAGAAACAGAAAGTATCTTTTGACTGCAGCCAGATTGCTGGCAGGACAGAAAGGCGAGTACCTCGTCCAAACTTCTGTATCATGCAGATA
Source organism: Mellivora capensis (assembly GCA_004024625.1). NCBI lineage: Eukaryota > Metazoa > Chordata > Mammalia > Carnivora > Mustelidae > Mellivora > Mellivora capensis. Next base: position 57,064 of record PISX010004430.1, read on the forward strand.
AACGAGCCGGGAGGCGTGGACGAGATGAACAATCATGGTGAGAGACGGAAGGACTAAGAGACACACTTGGTCCAGACACCATGAGAAAGGCTACTGAGCAAAGAGAATGGATACAGGGTGAGAAGCTCTCTCTTAGCTTTTTTTTTTTTTTTGCTGAAAGCAGACCAAAGCAAGTGAGCCCAGTATGTACATAGCCAATTCTGGGACTGGAAAGGGTCTCAAGAGCCTGACTCTAAAGAAACCAATGCTGTCTTGCTGTGGCTTTCCTGGCAGAAAGGGATGAGATATGGCTGCAGAATAATGATGTCCGTAGCTCACAGATGCCTGTCACGACAGGTCATAGAAACTCCTGTGACACTCAGGTCTTCTAGTTCTAAGAACTGCTACAGCAAACAAAAGAGACACCAAAATGAAATTCACCAGGGCGACCTCTGGCCAAAGATGCCACTTGAAAGTAAGAAGAAAGTTTATTTTTTCATGAGCTGCTTAAAATTAAAGAGACCTTGTAGTGGGCCTTATTTTAGCTCAGCTGTGGCCCATTTCCTCCTTCTCCCTTCCCCAAAGAACTCGAAATACGCCCCCTTTCCACCTCTTCCCACATAGTTTATCTACTTGAAGGGTGCTAACTCTAATCTCAGCCCAAGGGAAATTCTTAATCCTATGGGGTAATACCAATCCCCTTGTCAACAGCTCTCACAAGCCACCACATAACTCTAAGGCCAAAGGTTTGCTGAGGATGTCTGGAAAAACAAAGCTCTCTCAAAAAAATTTTTTTTAATGAGAATTCTCTCTTTTCCTGTGCATAAATGAGAAAGCATAGCTCTAGTCACTTCTGGAAGCCAGCCTTGGAGTAAAATGGGCACTCAGAGTAGAGAACAGAGAGAAGAAAAGAACCTGGATCTTGATATTGTTATTCTCCTGTATTAGCCAATCCTGACACCTGCTTTCCCTCTGGATTTTCAGTATGTGAGCCAGTAATAGTTTTTATTATTGAAGTCTATGTGCATTGGATTTCTGAAAATTAATCACAGCCAAAAGCATCCTAAGTGACAGAATATCCTACTTAACATCCAATACCTTTGTCTTAGCTAACTAATTTCTTCCTACACTGCATTTAAGCTTGGTGTTCAGTTCTAACCGTGTAGTAGGAGGAAGTAAGAGTAAGCACAATTCATGTTCCACATGAAAGATGGGAGAATGTAATCATGCTTTAAGTCTCAATCCTGAATTCAGCAGCATATGTGGTTTTTTAGTATCTCACCGAAGTTCAGCAACAGCTAAAGAATGAGGATGTGTCAGCAAATTTTCAAAATTTAAGTATTAGTTACTGAAATAAGCTCTTGTAGTATAAACTCAAAATTTTAAGATAAACTCTAGAATTCTAATATAAACTCTAAATTCTAATATAAACTCTAGAATTCAAAGGATGCCTGGGTGGCTCAGTTGGTTAAGAGTCTGTCTTTGGCTCACATCATGATCCTGGGATCCTAGGATCCTGGGATCCTGGGATCCCGGGATCCTGGGATCGAGCCCATCGAGTTCCTTGCTCGTCAGGGAGCCTGTTTCTCCCTCTCCCTCTGCATGCTGCTTCCCCTTCTTGTGCTCTCTCTTTATCAAATAAATAAATACAATCTTTAAAAAACTGAATTCTAAAAATGTGCATGTGTCGTAATCACATGTAAGATGGATTTTTCTTCTTAGTATCATCTAAAGGATGTCTTAGATCCTATTCGTCAAGGTAATTTTCATCCGTTGGTGAGTATTCCAATTCCTATGACAAATTAATCATCTCAAAGACTATTCTGTTAAAAGCATAGTGCTCTAATGTGACAACTGGAAGCACCACATTCTAGAAGATATAATCTCTACTGCAAATAAAGAGCTAAATTCTACAGGTACCTGGGTGGCTCAGTGGGTTAAAGCCTCTGCTTTCGGCTCAGGTCATGATCCCAGGTTCTGGGATTGAGCCCCACATCGGGCTCTCTGCTCAGCAGGGAGCCTGCTTCCTCCTCTCTCTCTCTGCCTGCCTCTCTGCCTACTTGTGATTCTGTCAAATAATTAAATAAAATCTTAAAAAAAAAAGAGCTAAATTCTAGGGCCAGATAAACAATAATTTTGCATAACTAACTGAAACTTTAAAAATTCAGCTCCTTTGCTCTAAAAAGCAAAATGTAAACAAGACTTGCCACAACTATGAACAAATACTCATATATTTATTGTTAGGACAAAATAACCTACTTATAAATCACTTGAAATAAATGGCCCACACTTACTGCATAATTACGAGGTTGAACATTACCCCCGAGCAATCGCCAAAATGCAATCTCTACATGCAAGTTTGGTTACTGCCATGTACAGTCAAGGTCTTAAAGTATTCTGCCTACTAAATAACACTAGCAATGTGTACGGCTTTCCACCTTAGATTCTGGAAAGGTGACATAATAATCAACGACTTTTAAAACAAACTAGAAAGATTTGCTCCACATGAAAATATTTTCACAGGATATTTGGGCTAAACCACATCTGCTGTTTTATGGTATCATGAAAATATTTACAAGACCTTTGGTACGGTTAATAAATCACATTTAAAATTACAACTCCTAGCCCCCAAGATCCTAGTTATATGCTATTTAGGACATGAAGCTCTGTAGAGCTTGCTTCGTTCCTGATTTGAACAAATTATAGAAAGATATTTGCAATATGATACTAAAGAAAATTTCAATGATTACTCTTTTAGTAATAATTCGATTTAACACTTTTAAGTGGCAATTTTAGTTACATTTGTTTAAAGAGACCTATCTCTTAAGATACATATTAAAGAATTTATGGAGGATGGACATGATTGAAACATAACCCAATAAGGCAGAAAAGGGGATATATTGATAATTGTGAAACCTGAGTGATGAATACATGAAGGTTCATTATACAGTTTTATGTATTTCTAATATAAAATTATCCAAAATAAAGTAAAAAGCATTTATTTTATAATATGAGGAATGAAAAGCAGACTGGTTTGGTTGATTTTCTTTTTCAGCTTAAGGATAAAAAAAACCACTGTGAAATAGGATTTTTTTTTAAATTTCAATTGCTTTACTGAAATATAATTTACACCCCTACAATTCACCCATTGTAAATGTACAGTTTATTGATTTTTAGTCAGTTTATTCCATTGTACAACCATCAGAACAATGATTTTTAATTTTAAGCCAAGACAATTTTTTTTCAGTTGGGAGTATTTTTAATTTTTTGCTTTTGTGAAACAAAGTTCTACTCAACAATGGTTATCATAACAGCTTAGCTATACTTTAGAAATATGCCTATTTTTCTCTTCTTGAAATATCAGTAATCCAAAAAAAAAAAAAAACCAACAACCCAGTGTTTATCAGCAACTAGTTTTTGAGACTAAAGCCATCTTTTTTTCCCCTCTATCTTTATTGACATATTTTCTCCTTGCCAAGTTATGAGGAAGAAACACACATTTCCCCTCCTTTTCCATATAACTCCTCCATTGGCAGACAGCCACACCAGCAGCAGCGGGCAAACTCGAGATCTGAATTGGCTCTTCTGTGTTTCTACAGCTAGTTCAGGGCAGCCCCGGGGATGGTTCCCATCCCCCATTCCAGGCCCCCTTAGGAAGAGCAGAATATAATTTATCTTTCCCACTTCTCAGGAAATGAAAAAAAAAAAAACAACACAAAACACCTGAATACACTAGAGTAGCCCTGCACAGCACGGTGCTATCAGGTAAACCAATTTCACTGCTACTCCACCACCACCTCTAGCCAGGCCTAGAGGCTAGAGCTAAGTTACCATCCAGCCAGCAATGGCTCCCGGTATTTATTTCTATATAAATCCCCTATGTTACTTCAGTGGCACCCATAGGAATTGGCATGTGTGCTTTCATTTTCAAATTTCCAGTCTCAGCTGAAAAAGAATAATGGAATCCTATAGGCTTTTCATGTGGGTGAAAAATAACTTAATATTAGAATAATTCATTTTGGACATTGCCATTAATACATACAATTTGCAACCGATATCCCTTACTTTAAAAAAAGAAAGCGTAGAAGACTTTTGTTGGAAGGTTTATAGATACCAGAAATAAAATATTATCATTTTATAATCACTCATAATAATCAAATCTCACTGTTTGGAGTATTTAGAAAAAAATCCATGCTTCTGGGGAAGTGTTGCATATACCTGGGCACTCATGATCACAATTAATCATGCATCAAACACAGAGTAACTGGTTTATTATCCAAACACTTACACGTGTGAAAGGAGGTGCTATTAAAAACTGCACCAGGATAATAGGAAAAGCCAAAACTATCCCAGGCAAACTGGGTCACATGATCGCTCTAGTTACATGTCAATGCAAAAAACATTTTAGATCAACGGAACTTAGCTATAATTCCCAATTCTTTGGGGTCTATAGTGAAATCTCTACAATAGTTATTCTCAAACTTCTTTGGAAAGCTGCAGCCACCAGTACAGGAGAAACTAAAAGGGATTTCTTTTTAAATCTCATCCTTTGAACTCTGATATTTTACCTTTATACCATTAAAATCCTTATCTTTATATTTATATGTCAATGAACTATGGATGTGAATGAATTATACCGCGTATAGGAAAATATTACAATTTGTCAAACAAAAATTATGAAAATCACCCAACTGTAGAAATTATTTTTTCACCCAATTGTAAAAGTCTGAAAATAACATCCAATTCTAGGGAAGACACATTCATTTCCCAACTAGATCATTTAATTATTTAAGAAATATATTGCCAAAAACCACTAGCACTATAAAATACCAATGACAATTCTGAGACTCAGAGTGTGCACTTAAATTAGAAATCCAAAATAGAGAAAAAGAATGACCCTGGTGGTGCTCCCCACAACTATTTATATCATTTGGATAGTTCTAGAATTTGAATAGCATTTCGATTTCTTTTAAAGTCTCCTCACACTAAAAATGCCATAATTAACATTCTCAGCAGCATTTATGTCTATGAACATTAAAACCCAAATCAAACTAAAAAATTAAAAACAGCTGGAATTTATAAACCAAAAGGATTTTCTCCTCTGGTAAAGAGATTATAATGAAGTGTGGCCCAATTTTATGAACTTATTAGTCTGACTAAATGAATTTACATTCTGCAGCACTCCAGTAACTTTATAAGTTGGAGCACTGCCCAAAAATGAAATGGGGATTTTTTTCTTGTTGCTTTTTATGCAGAAGTCAAAATGATTTACATTTAAAAATTAAATTACAGAATAAAATACATGGCATTAAGAATTAAGTCGAGTACTAATGCATAAAGTTGAAACATGATACAGAGTTGAGTAATGTGATATGCTTCTTTTGTGAAGCTAAAATGGTTACAATGGGTGACTAATAACAATGTGAGTTTCCCTCTCGAGAAACAAGCAAAATACAGGCTAAAATTATTTCTGAATGAACTTCCAAAATGATTAGCATCATTCATTTAGACACTCTGGTATTAAGATGATACCAGCTTCAATACGGGTTCTGACAGCTTGTTCCATTTCTGTAAGAGGATCTCAAGCAGACTCCACTCTGAGCATGGAGCCCAAGGCGAGGCTCCACCCCACTGAGGTCACGACCTGAGCTGAATTCAAGAGTGGGTGGCTCAATGAGCTGAGCCACCCAGGTGCCCCTATACTAGTATTTAGAGCAAACCATCTGAGGACACCATCAAATATTCTTCCCTTTCCCTAAGCAATCACTACAATATCTGCTCGTACTATTTTGTATTTTTATTTAAAATTACCAACTGCTATTTGCAAAAGTCTCTATTTTCAGGCATGGCCACTTGGCGTGTTCAGTATCTGAATCTAGAGGAGAGATGAGGTAACACATAGCCACTTGAGAAGTGCCTTAACAGGAAAGACTGTGTATGCAGTCACACATGGAAATAAGGGACATTCAAATTTACCTTTGATATCTGTTGCCCAAAACAATGTTTTCCCTCAGCTGAAATTTACCATTGCATTGATCCCATATGTCAAAAATGACATGAGTTTCTTAATGTCATTCATAAGAATGTGAGAAATTTGAGCAAATCACTATGACTAACAAAAAGAGTTATTCTGGCAGACAAAGGAGAGGTCAGAAAAACCAACACAGAAAAGGAACTGAAGTAAGCTATCAAAAGTGTTGAGAACAATTTAAAAATAGTAATAGATATAAATTGCATCCAAAGACCATCATTAAGCATTGAATTAAGTGCACTGCAGAGACCCAATTCAAAAGATAAAAATCTTCCATTTTCTCCTACAGTTAAAATTTTTAATATTGTATTTCCCAAGATCTGATACCAGACAGACATCCAACAACTACCTATGACTTTGAGGAGACTCTGGAAATTTGGATTTATAGTTCATTCATTCATTCCCCTACCATTTACTAGGTACTGTGTAACTTGCAGGAATAAAAGACTAAACAAGGCACGGTCTCTGCTCTTAGCAGTCCAATAAGAAGCCATAAACGGGCCATTTTAGTAGAGCTTGTTAAGACCTGTGGTGGGGCAAGCTCAGGTGTCAGGGGACAAACAGGAGTCAAGGGGCTTCCTGGAGGCAGCCACCTCTAAAATGAGAACTGAAGCTCTAAGGGGGAGCTGGCTGGCACAGCGCAGAGAGAGGTGGGAGGAAAGAGTGAGCGATCAAACAGGGGACTGCATGTGCAAAGCCTCTGGGTGGGATGGGCAGCCAGAAAGACACATGGGAGGGACAGACACTTTCGTAAGTAAAGTGCAGCTGAACAGATTCTGAGGCTTGACTGGAAAGCAATAAAGCTAGAGCGGTAGGCAGGTTCCAGAGCTCATACAGAATGCTGAGGAACCCTGAAAAGCAAAGCAGAGGAGAGTGAATGCTGGGGGTGGCCTCACTTGCTCTCTGTCATGCGCTCACCGGCACCACCCTTGCCGCACACACGGATTCAAAGTGGGGCCTCTGCATCCGTACTGTTGTGTGCCTTCTGATGAAGGCCAAGCTTGCAGAAAGCAAGGTGAGTTGTGTCAACAGGGCTCATGACATGTGGTGCCTGCAGGCCTTATGCCAGGCACGGGGTCTGCACTTCAGCTCGGGCTCCCATCCTTCCTCCCCTTTCCCCAGCTGTCCTCTGGATGTCCCTCTGGGGCATCTGCCCCTGGTTTAGACTACTGAGAGTGAAGCCACAGGGAGGGGGGAATGTGTCTTCCGGGCTCTCCAGGTTCCTAATCTGTGACAAGTATGAGGACAACTACAAAGATGCAGAGGACATGCACTTGGCTAGTTGTCACAAGCACCGGAAGGCACAGTTCTTAACACTTGCTAAGACGTCCCATACATCTGGCTGTCAGAAGCTGCATGGTGCCCACAGTTCTCTAAAGACATTTTACCAGTTGTTGGGTTTTTTTTTGTTGTTTTGTTTTGTTTTTACTATATTGGGGAGATAAAACAGGTAAGAACTGAAGTGTAAGAAGAGCCTCTCCATTGTCTGGAAGAATGTGGGACCTTTCTAAGTTCTGTGGACAGATGTTCAAGTTTTTTTTTTTTTCTTCCTCTGTGATCAAACCCTAGAAGCTCCAGAGACACTATATGTGAGATCTGGTGTTGTTCCCCTCTTCTCTCACCAGGATAGTGTTTAGTTAGTACACAAAGGGCAGTCTGATGGTCAGAGCACTGCGTGAGGTCCTGCATGGGCGCATGCATGTGCATGCGTGTTTGGGAGGAGGAGGCAAACAACAGTTAAAGGAGAAGGGCACTGAGGTCAGTATTTGAAATTTCCTGGCCGCGATATTAAAAAGTAAAAATACAGGTGAAACTAATTTTAGTACTTTTACTTAACCCAACTTCACCAAGATGATAATTCAATATAGTCTTATAAAAATTACAAAAGGTATTTCATATTCTTTTCCTACTAAGTTTTCAAAATCTGGTATGTATTTTACATTTACAACACATCTCCATTAGGACTAGCCACATTTCCAGTATTCAAAAACCACATGGGGCTGGTGTTTACCATATTGTGTAGTTCATGTTCAGAGTATTTTTACTAAACCTTCCATCTGCAACAAACCATAAGCCCATGAGAAGATAGAGACATTTCTCATGGTAGAAGTTGCTAGCCTAGGATTAGGGGGAGGCTCTCATTGCCAGGAGATGGTAGTTTCACTGGGCTCTTGACAAACTGCCCAGGGGCAGTGGAAATGCAGAGTGACAGTGGCTGGCTCAGGGGTGAAGTGATTCTGCACAGGTGATCGACTTACGTAACATCTACCAACTCCCTCTTAGAGGACCACAGCTATTCTGGATGTAAACCGTTAAGCTCTGTTTTCTAAAACACCTTTTCCATTCACTTCTATTATTTATGACTAAAGGTCTGGGTACAGCTTTTTACATGTCAATCATATCTTAAAACGGTTTTTTAAAAAATTGTTTTTATTGACATATAATGTATTATTTGCCCCAGAGGTACAGGTCTGTGAATTGCCAGGTTTACACACTTCACAACACTCACCATAGCATATACCCTCCCCAATGTCCATAACCCAGCCACCCTATCCCTCACCCCCAGCAACCCTTAGTTTGTTTCCTGAGATTAAGAGTCTCTTATGGTTTGTCTCTCTCCCTGGTCCCATTTTGTTTCATTTTTAAAATGTTTTTTAAAGACTACAGGTCTGGGGACAACGGTCTGGCTCTTCTTTACCGCAGGGAGCCTCTGGGAAGCAAGTCTTCGGTTTCCTTTACCTCACCTATACAATGGGAACAAATTAAAAATAAAATAAAATAAAATAAAATGGGAAACATTTCTAGATGCTAAGTATTATATCTGACAGAGTGGGTCCTTTGTAACTTCTCTCACTTCCTCCAGGACTTACTGTTGAGGATAAAATGATGCACCTCTCTGGAACTGTGAAGGATGCTAACCATTCTACGTCTTGGTTCCAAAAGCCTTTACACAGATAAATTCCAACCTCCTAACCAAGATCTGGTCTCACCTCTGTGCCCTCACTCTCTCATTTCCATCATTTCATCTTCCCTTTTCCCACTTTCCAGCCACACGGGCCACTGCCTATTCCTCCTCCATTCTAGTCTCCCTCCTGCTCTGGGACCTTTGCACTGTGCCCAGGACAAATTTAGGGCTCTTATTTCCACTTCAAACTTTAAGCCCCAGTTCCCTCTCCATGGAACTTGGAGGGACCACACTGTCTAACACAACCATTTCCCTGCATCCTAGATACTCTGTCTGGGAATTCTTCACCCCCCTTTATTTTACCTATTTGGTTATTTGTAACTTGCCAGTCTTCGCCTCTAAGCTGTACTGTCTCTGACGGCGGCAGTGTTGCTCCGCACCCTGTGCCTCAAACAGCACCTGACACCCAGGGGGTGTTCAAGTTTTTTATCACTCCAGGAATAAATGAATGTCATTCAAATACATATATTTTTTTTATCAGTAACTACCAGGGTAAAGCCTTTCTTGGGCAGTTCTCTTTCATCATAAAAAGTATCTTTTCATTGACATGATGCTAAGTGACCAAATGCTGGTCACAAAAAGACAAACACCTGATTCCCGTACAGGAGGCACTTGCAGTAGTTAAATCCACGAAGACAGAAAGAAGAGTAGAGGTTACCAGGAGCAAGGGAGAGGGGGCAAAGGTGAGTCACGGTTTGATGGGTACTGAGTTTCAGCTGGGAAATGAATGGAGGAGGACGGTAGTGAGGGCTGCACGACCCTGTGAATGCACTTCGTGTCACTCAACAGTCTCTGGCAGCAGTTAGGATGGTAAATTTTATGTTAGGTGTATTTTTTTTTAAAAGGTCACAATGATACAGATACCTATCAAACCAGCATAAGGTAAAAGGCATGGTAATACCCCCGCTGCAGGTAAGGCTGGAAATAGCTACTGGTCAGAATATAAATTACTGTAACCTTTGGAAAGCAATCTGGCCACAACCTCTTAAAATCAAAATCTTCATGTGATTCAGAAATTTTAGTCTGGAAACCTATCAGATGTAATAAATATAATGATGTGTACAGGAAAAATCTTCTTGGAAGCATTCTCCCTTCATGTGGGAAGAGCCCATTGCAGATATATTTTTGTACTCCTGTGGGCCCTGCATTTACTGGATGAGTAAAGCAAACATCACAACACCAACTGGCTCTCATATAATTCCCTGCTATGCTCAAAGGACAGATATTTATTCGGTCTTCATTCTTGTTTTCTAAAATTTCACAGAAAACATTTTCTTATATAACAGGGGAAAAGACTACTTATTAAAAAGCTGGCCAAATGATGCAATTTAATCATCAAATCAACTATCCCCCAGGCTTAGAAGTTTTAAAGTCTACTACAGAGTAAAGAGGACTAGTTCCTACGTATAAGAACTTATGCATAGTTCTTATGTATAAGAAACCGAGGCATATGAATGAATCACATTAAGCCTTAAACATTTCCCAAACATAATGCAAATCAAAACTTTGATATCTACTCAGGGAGACAAAGTTAAGGCATTAAGGAAACACTATCAAAATGATTCTAACAAGGGGGCGCCTGGGTGGCTCAGTGGGTTAAAGCCTCTGCCTTTGGCTCAGGTCATGATCTCAGGGTTCTGGGATGGAGACCCGAGAGTCAGGCTTCTCTGCTCAGCAGGGAGCCTGCTTCCCCCCCACCCCCGCCTGCCTCTCGGCCTACTTGTTATTTCTGTCAAATGAATAAATAAAATCTTAAAAAAAAAAGAAGAAAAATGATTCTAACAAAAGTTAGGAACATTAATTGGCTGCAAGGTTACCATTTTAGGTAGAAGGATTTCTCCAGATATTTTTTTTCCTCTTTAAATAAGACAGGTAGTTGGCTGTAAAGGCATTTTTTAACTCTGGGAAAGATGATCCCATGATAAATAGGAACTCAACTACCACTAATAAGCTGATGACTATTATGAAAAATAACTCAGAGAAAAAAGCTAATTTTCTTTCATTTAACTGCCCCAGTAATTCATTTTAAAAAGGATTTCCAGTATCCCCTGAGTTTCCATTCTGAGCTCGGTGTAAGACCAGACCTGCTTTCCTGGATTTCAAGGGTTCCATGGCACCTCCTGATGCACAAGAATAAGATGTGCCATGGGAAGACTCGTTTTTAGCATTTTTATTTCAACAAATACAGACTTCGTTAGGGATGGGCCTCCTTTAAATGAGGTACATGTGAATGGCTCTCAGTAGTGCTCATGACTACCTCCCTATGCCCTAAATACGTCAAAGAAAAGCTAAATGAGATATTTGCAAATCAAAAATATGAAGCCATTCCAATGTCTTATGAAGGTATAGAGCATCTGAAGTCTTGGAAAGAGAATCATCTGTTGATTTTAACAATGCACCAAGTATGACCTTGGGACCAGTTTATTGAAGAAAAGTGCTGTATGATTCCTGCTGTAATTTCTACGGTGGAAAAGTTTCCTGTAATTAGATCTTTACAACAGGCAGTATGCAAAGTTATTAAAATGGGTAGGTTTGAGGGATAATCATTTATGTAAGAGAATGAGTTTGTGTTACAGTAGGTTCTGGCTAATATGTACCAACAGGGTTGGCCATATATATAGGTGGGACTGGCACTTAACAACTGACCAAATCACCAGCTTGACAGATGGAGCCTACAGTCCGAGCTGGAGACATTTATTGACTTCCTTGGTTTAAAACGCCAGTGACACAACAGCCATCCTCAGTGAACAGCACCCTCTTCATACAACGCATGTACTCGCTTCTAGAGGGTCAACCATAGGTTTTGGGATGAGTAAGGTGGGCATCCCAGGTGTTCCCAGGGAAAACCATTACAAGTTCAAAAACATATTTTTGGACACTGTAAATCAACTCCTGGTTAAAATTTTTAACCAATGGCACACTCTCCACTTTTCTCCAATAAGTCAGACTCCAAGGGTTAGCTCCTTTGTCAGGACCTTATGGAGTCAGGTTCAGACTGAGTCCAAGCTTTGTCATTTACCAGCTGTGTGAGCCTCAGTCACTCAGCTGCAAGTGTTTACTAGTCTGAAGACACATGCAAACATAAAGCTGTTGTGATCATAATGGTACAGAAAGATATGGAAGTGAGCTTTGCTGTGTATTTCTTCCTAGGAGCAAGCCCACAGTGTCTTAACTGAAGCTACCAGCATATTTTGGTTTCTGTAGACTTGGTCTTGAACAGAGACAAAATGACTACTGCAGAGATACATAGTTTTTAATCCATTATTGCTTTTCCTTCTCTTTCTTCTAAACGTTTTTTAAAGAATACCTCCATATTAGGACTATGTGGGCAAAACTGTAGTAAAATTTTGTTTCAAGTTAGAATTTAAATTACTCTTTTTAGAAAAATTACAGTTTAGGACTTTTGACCTGTGCCCATACCTAATACCATGCAGTGAAACTCTTCTACAAAATAGTATTAAATAGCATTAGAGCTTTTAATGTCACCCATTACCCTACTTGGTAACAGAACAGAGCTACTTTAACAACTGAGAAGGCTGCTTAACCCAGGTCTGCATCTGATTTCAGTGGTATTTATTCTCACTGGGATTCAAAGAAGCTCCTGACTGGTTTCAGAAACACATTTTATATTTGGTACCTGACTGAGGGGAAGGTGGTTAGAATGTGGCACACAAAACTATTATTCCTCTGACATTTTATACGCTATTCCCCCAAGGATCCACTTAGAGAGTCTCGCATCACCTGTGCTGTATGTCCAGTCTGGCAAGTCACGGCGTGAACGGCTAGCGTTCACCGAACGACTGTAACAAGCCAGTGGCCGGCATACGTCACCTCCAAAATACCGTGCTGAGTGAGGTACTACTTGGTCTTCACTCTACAGCTGGGAATCCAGGAGCGACTGATGACTTGCCCCAGTAATACATGTGAAACCAGACAAAAGAAAGCTTGGTGTCACAAAGACCTGCGTGTACTCCTGCCCCTGACATCTGCTGGGCGACTGTGGACCCAGGACACTACTTACCACCTACACAAACCATACCAAAATAAAACCGCAGAACCTCCATTTCAGTGCCTCGCTCATCACGGCAGTTAGCAGATGTTCACAGTGATGAAGAGCCTATATAGTCACCCTCGACTCTGAACACAGGCTCCAAAGGTTACTACTGTGGAAGAACATGGCACATCTCAATTGAATGTAAAAAATGCGATCTTATCATCTAGCTTCAGTTATGATTAAAATTAAAAACCAAGACAGAGAGCATAATGGTGGTTGCTGAGGGCCAGGGGAAGGGGAGAGTATATAGTTCTTATTTAATAGGCATAGAGTTTCAGTCTTAAAAGATAGAGTTATGGAGATGGGTGGTGGTGACTGAACAGTGACATGAATGTAGTTAATATCACTGAACTATACATTTAAAATTGTAAGATGTAGGGGCGCCTGGGTGGCTCAGTGGGTTAAAGCCTCTGCCTTCGGCTCAGGTCATGATCCCGGGATCCTGGGATCGAGCCCCGCATCGGGCTCTCTGCTCAGCAGGGAGCCTGCTTCCTCATCTCTCTGCCTGCTTCTCTGCCTACTTGTGATCTCTGTCTGTCAAATAAATAAATAAAATCTTTTAAAAAATGGTAAGATTAAAATGTATGTATATGTATTTATATGTAATATATAATGTTACAATAAAAACTAAAACAAACCAAAAATAAACACTGAGCTTTATTAGACTGAATCTGAATATACTTCGATGGAAACTATGTTTTAGTAAATGGAATCATGACACATTTTCCATATGACAGCAAAAGTACTTTATTATATGATCCTAAACAGAATATTTATCCTATGATTTACCTGTGTATTATAAAAAAAAATCACTGCCTGGCATTGATATAGAATGGATTCTTCATTAGCCCTTCAATGAGTGGGTACATGCAATGTGTTCTAGAAACCTGAATATAAGAAAATGTTTGGTGTCCCCTTGTTAGAATATACGAAAGAGAACAGACGCTCTTCCCATGATTCTATATGTAGCAATTTCTATTTTAAAAGACACTGGTCTAGGTGCACGTGGGTGGCTTAGTCAGTTGGGTGTCCAATTCTTGATTTTCACTCAGGTCATGATCTCAGGTTTGTGATATCGAGCCCCGTATTGGTCTCCATACTAGGTATAGAACCTGCTTGAAATTCTCCCTCTCGCTCTGTTCCACCCCCTGCTCATGTGCGTACTCTCTCTCTCTAAAATAAAAAAGAGAGAGAGAAAGAGAGAGAGAGAGACTGGTCTACAGTAGGCAGCATAATGCATCACAGGTATACCCCTCTCTCCATAAAGATGTTCCCTTTAGAAATGGTTTTTCCCAAAGCAAATCACCTATAATGCATAGTAGAATGATATCATAATGCAATTATTAAAGGAAAAACTACACAGTGAAAGATGTTTGCTAATGTTTCAACTCAAATCTTAACCATATTTCAGTAACCGAAAAAACTGTTTCATACAGGGTGGATTTAAAAAAATTCTTTATTGAAAGTACCAGTCACAACTATCCAAAATGATACTCTTCTTGCAGTCAACAACTGAGGTTCTTCAAAAAACCATAATCAGATATGTTGAGCACATTTATTTATTTATTTTAAAGATTTTATTTATTTGGCAGAGTTAGAGAGAGAGTGTGTGTGCATGCACAAGCAGGGGGAGCAGCAGGCAGAGGGAGACACAGGCTGCCCACTTAACAAGGAGCCCAATGGGAGAGTGGATCCCAGGACCCTGGGATCATGACCTGAGCTGAAGGGAAACACTCAACCAACTGAGCCACCCGGGCATCCCTTGCTGAGTACATTTAATTTAAAAAATTTAAAGGGAAAGTTATAGTAATTTTATATCTAAAGTCATTTAATAATGGTATTTCTACAATTAATCTATTCTCTTTAAAACAGTGACTCTTATTAATGCCTATTAATACTCTTTTAAAATTACTATTCCTTTTTAAATTGTAAAATCAAGTCATATTGGATAGTAAAAAAAAAAAAAGCAGTTCCTTATGTAATGGTAAGTTATGATAAAGACAAAACAGGAAAGCCTATTCCATTTTCCCACATAAATGAAAACCCATATTTTATGTTACACTTCTCACTTGTTCCCCTGACTATAAGAGATAATTTGCTTGATTTTTAAAAATAATTTAAAAATTGCTTTAATCTTCTCATTTGTTTTTACAAAAGATGTGTTAATGGCTCAAGAAAGGTTAATTTTTGATACTAAAATAATTTCTTTTTTGTTCTCATCCCCTCCTTGTGGGTCAGGACTATAAATGACAACTTACTTGGTCTCGTAAATAGCTACCAGGACTTGAAAACTGCAATTTTCTGTTTAGTAAAGGAAGTTCAACAGTGAGAATCTTTGTTTTCTTTTTTTTAAAAAAATCTTTCCTGGTTCTCTTAGACTTTTACACAATTTGTGTACTGCTTTACTGGAAAAGACAAAGTTAATTCCTAAGGCTCAATATGATTATTTTGCTTTATAGATAACTTTTAAAATATACTAGATGTATTTTAGGGGAAATAAAAAAAAAAAAAAACACTGCTTAGAAGGAAGTAAGGAGTGGTGTCTGGGATTGGCGTGCCTTTTCATTAATGGGAATGGCAGCACACTCCCAGGGCCTTGTGCGCAGTAAGCACTCAGGGGTTTGCCAACCTGCATGAAGGTACCTGGGCTCTGTGTGGTTCTACACTGGGGCGCACATGGGGCATTTTCTTCTCCATTTTCAATGACTGATTTCCCTCACTGGCCACGGTCCTGTTGCGTCCCTGCCTCTTCACCTGTCCTCTCCAGACTCTGGACTTGGCTTTCCATGTTTCAGTGAGATCTGACCTTAGTCACTATTACAGCTCTGTTCTTTGAGATGCTGGTTAAATTAATTAGCAAAGGTCAGCTATTTCAGTATTTGGGAGAAAGAACATAAATATTTTGAATTTTAAGTATCACCAATTAGAGGAACTAAAGCTCCTCAAATAAATCTAAATCTTAATCAGATGTGTCAGTCCCACATTTGCCTTTAAAAAGTGAAAGGGAAGGTTGTTTGCAGGAATTTTTTGGTCTAACATCATTTAATAATGGCACTTCTGGAACAATTTCTTCACCCATTCTTTTTTTTTTAAGATTTTATTTATTTGTCAGAGAGAGAGAGAGAGAACGAGCACAGGCAGAGGCAGAGGGAGAAGCAGGCTCCCTGCCGAGCAAGGAGCCCAATGTGGGACTCGATCCCAGGACGCTGGGATCATGACCTGAGCTGAAGGCAGCCGCTTAACCAACTGAACCACCCAGGCGTCCTCACCCATTCTTTTAAAACCAGTAATTTTTATGTTCAATCACTACATTGTACATCTGAAACTAATACAATACTCTATATTAATTATGCTGGAATTGAAATAATTTTTAAAAAAAATAAAAACAGTAATTTTTAAAGGATTTCTAATTAATGGCTACCAGTACTCCACTCCAATTCTTTTTCTGAATGCAACTCTAGTTCATATTAGGTAGTGAAAAACGAAACAAAACAAAACAATTAGTACTTATGTAATGTTAGCAATATCAAATTGCTGAGCCTGGTCCAACTGAGAAAATGCTATGGTGTGGGCCAGATGAAAAATAATCAACCTAGACTAATTCTGCACTGGTTTTCCAATTAAGTGGTTCAACAAGAGTGGGAGGGTAAGAGAATACAGTATGTTTTAGAAATCTTGGTACAGTTAATTTAAAAAAATATTAAAAAGCAGTTGTGAACTTGCAAATGGTTAAGATGTTGTAAGAGTGTGAAAATGGTCTTTGTTCTTTGCCTGTTTCTGTATTTAGGTGGATTAAATTTAAATATGACCTTAAATTCAAAGGTCTCCCCACCGTGCCCCCTTGGCATAATACTCACAAACAATATAGATCTGCCTAAACCGGTGACAAAGAGGTCAAAACTCCAAGTCATGCCTAAAGTAATAGATGCTTTCCTTAAAGTTTTATTGGTTTTCCCTTCAAACCAAATATTTAACTGTACATAAAATAGCTACAGTTTAAATATTCCACACTTTATTGAGAACCAACATATATTGATTAAATTACTTCCTAAGAAGGGGAAAGTTCTTTTTTAAATGTAATGTTTGTAAAGCAAGCCATTACTGTTTTTAAAGCAGTTTAAACGTATATAAACTCTTTTGTATCTTCCTAACTCTGAGGAATGGATAGGGGCTGATAATTCAATATTTATTTTTTCTGTTTTCTAGAAGAGGTAACAGACATTCAATTATTTGTTCAAAGCATCAGAGTGAACAGCACTATGGACTGAAGTCCACATTGTCTGACCCAAAGCCAACTCTCATTCTACTCTACCATCATTCTACATAAAAAGGACTTTATTATTTTTAAAGATTTTATTTATTTGAGAAACAGCAAGAATAAGAGAGATCACAGAGGCAGAGGGAGAAGCAGACTCCCTGCTCAGCAGAGAGCCTGATGTGGGGCTCGATCCCAGGACTCATGACCTCACCTGAAGGCAGATACTTAACTGGGCCATCAAAGTGCTCCTAAAAAGGAGTTTATTTTTTATTTATTTATACATTTTAAAGATTTTATTCATTTATTTGACATAGAGAACACACAGCAGTGGGAGTGGTAGATAGAGGCAGGGTGAGTGGCAGGCTTCCCGCCGAACAAGGAGCCCGATGCGGGACTCCATCCCAGAACCCTGGGATCATGACTTGAGCCCAAGGCAGACGCTTAACCATCCAGGCACCCCTAAAAAGGAGTTTAAAGCCTATTTTGATAATGTTTTCTTATATAGCTTCTGACTAGAGGACTCCCACAGTAAAGTGTGCAAACTGATGGGCAATATTTAAGTAGCCTTTCCCCCCAAAATTAGTAAGTGATCAGTATGGCTTACAAAGGGTGGTATGAAGTTGGAAAATCAAGCTCTGGTTCTTCATGCTGAACTGGAGAAGAAAATAAAATATAAGAAGGGATTATGAGGGAGGAAGAGGTATCTGCCTTGTAGCTTTCAAATTATATAATTTTGAATCCACTGAAATCGAAGAATATAATTTAATGAGTCTGAGCTATCCTACAATGATATATGTAATTTGAAATGTATGTTAAACTTCCTAAAAACCTCACCCTGTCTACTCCTCAGCTAATTTGCTGTAAGTGACTCTTCATAGTTCTTCTTGACAATTATGATGTCCTTCTAGATTTAGATCCTCTAATCTGTTGGTTTGTTTCATTTGCTTTATTTCATGTTTTACCATTAGAAAAGTAAACAAAACATCTTTGTAACCATGTATTAGGCTGTCAGATGCCAGCAGTTTAATGGAGACTTTGGTCTTCTACCTGTGGAGAGAAAATATATTTCTCACTCTTCCTTAGGGATTGTTCTTTGCTCTCTGGGGTATAAAATTCATTGTTAGTTAGCAACCCAGCACATACAGGAAGGTGATGCTTTTGTAAATGTGACCTTATAGCCAACAAATTCCAAGGGCCAGCATTTACTGAAGAGCCCCAAACAGGGCCAACCTGGGGCAAAATGGAAAAAATCTACATTGCTTATGAGAGTTGTGAGCTTCATTCGTCGCTGTCAGTCTCCTCTTCTCTAGGTGCGGATTCTGTCTATGATGCGGAGGGAGGTGTGTGAGTGTGAGAGTGCGTGTGCGGGGGCGCAGAGGGCTTTATGATAATAAACGTCTTCCTGACTTGTGAGGTATTCCCTGCTCCTTAGCCCCAGAAGAGCTACCCCCGGGTGATCGAGTAAGGTGGGGCAGAGCTCTGGAAGTGTGTACGTGCTGCATGTCTCGGCTTATCTCTAGAAACATCATTATCAACCTCTCTCTGTTTCCTATCTAAAAAGTCAGGATGAGTAGTGAACACAGATACCATAAGTAAGGTTAAAAGGGAAAAAAAAAATCACTACACTACACTGGACATGTCTGTCCTTGAAAAGCAAAACATTACAGAGCAAATTCTAGGGGCTTGAAACACTGACATCTTCTTATTTGGTACAGAATTTTTCTGTCTTCTCAACCATAAATAGCTTCCTGTTGTGGCTCCCTCTGGGGTCATAAGCTGGTGAGATCGCCATTTAGTACCTCTAATAGGAGAAGTAACAACAGCCCAAGTCCCCGCAATGATCACTACAGGCAGCAGGCCTGCTCCACCGGTGCTGCAGGCCCGACACCTTCGCCAGGCTTTCAGTTTCATTGTGTAGCTTCCCACACACCACAACAAAGAACCAGACGAACCACTGACAGCTATTGCCTAAAACTAAGCCCATCTGCCAAAACGCTGACTACCTAATGGCGCAGTCTATTTTAAAAATTTCAAGAAATTATTTCCAGGTAGAGAGTGAACTTTTTCAGAATTTTGTCTCCACTTTTCCTTTTCTACTTACCTGGACAGTTTTTCCTCTTTTGGAGAACTGACTGCCACAGCCTAACTGGTTCTAAACTCCATTTTTCCATCATCTCTTAGAGTTCGTCCTTCCTCAGTCTCTATCAGAGACTTCCTTCTCCCAAACCAATCTACCATGGGGTCCTTCCTATTCTTCCCTCTCACTGCTCAAGTCAGGCCTTCCACTGAGTGGCAACAATGCCATCCCAAATTAGCTACTTTCTATTCTCCCATCTCAGTAGTCATCTCTTCCTCTAGGTGGCACCTGTCACAAGCCACTCCCCATTGCACACCAAGAGACAAAACCGCCTAAGCCACTGTGTGATTTTTTCCACTGTAAAGAACTTTATAAAAAGACCTGACATATTTAAGAGAAGGGCTGCAATTTCTCATTCTAGTATGAGGGCCTTACATAAGCTGGCCCTCATGTCTTTGTTCAGTTGCCAACCTGCACATCTGGGCATGGACCTTCTCTGGCCAGGCTGTCACTGAACAGGGCTTGCTCAAGCAAGTGGGCTCAAGCTCAGGCTCTAGCTTTCCATTCCTTCTCAATTCTCTCCTCCTGATCCTCCCCATCTTTCCAGGACCCTATTTTGGCATTTGACTGTGGTCAATTTAGCAATTTTCATTTTCAGTAACAAAGTATCAAATCATGTAAATTGTACAATCCTAATTACACCATGAGTGCAAGGTCTGTGAAAGCAGCTTTGTGTCCTATGGCTCCTGGGTCCGTTTCTAAGTCACACAGTATAAAGCAGACAACAAAGAGCTGAGCAGTTAGCAGCTTTCAGCTTTGGATGAGGGGGGGCATTCTCAAGATGGAGTTCTCTGAACCTGATAGGCTACATCTAATTTTTATCACACACAGGAAATGAAACACAGGAAGATAAAAATTTTAAATAAAGCTTTAGATTATTATCAAGATGTTAAAGAGTATTTCAGGATGGTAATGGTAATTTTTTAAAAATATGGAGATCATGCCTTAAGAAAAAAAAAGAGACTACTCAATTTCTTTCCCATTAGGGCAAGAGAAATTCAAATTAGAATTTCAACTTGGAATGGCTAGGAGTTAATTATTTAGAGTATAGCGAGATAACTGTTAAATTATAATGTGCTCTTCATAAGTGTTCTAAAGCCAGAGATGTTGCCCTACTTTTTGGTGGGTAAAAATAGTTGGGATCTTTGTAACTCTGTGAGAGGCAGTATAGCTTATGTGTTAAGCACACAGAGTCAGAATGCTTGGGCTTCCTGAGTTCAAATCCCACTTTCTTCAATCTGAGGGATCTTCAACTACTCACCTCTCACATGCCTCTGATGACTGATCTCTAATATGCAGACAGATAATAATCATTCTTATTTCATAGGATTAATAGGAGTATTAAAATGAGAATATAGAATAAGGTTCTTAACATGACGAGCACAAAGTAAGTACTCAAATATTTACTATTATTGCTATTAAATTCCAAGAGTTGAAGGATCATAGCATAAAGGACTGTTAAAAAATAGTCAACGTTTCAGCCACTCTGGAAAACAGTATGAAGTTTCCTCAAAAAGTTGAAAACAGAGCTACCCTATGACCCAGCAATCACACTACTGGGTATTTACCCTAAAGATACAAATGTAGTGATCCAAAGGGGCACATGCACCTGAATGTTTATAGCAGCAATGTCCACAATAGCCAAACTATGTATAAAGCCTAGATGTCCATCAACAGATGAATGGATAAAGAAGATGTGGTGTGTATATATATATACACAATAGAATACTATGCAGCCATCAAAAAATGAAATCTTGCCATTTGCACTAACATGGATGGAACTAGAGGGTATTATGCTAAGCAAAATAAGTCAGAGAAGGGCAATTATCATATGATATCTCTATCATGAGAGGATATGAGGAATTTGAGTCAGGGTGGAGGGTCATCGGGGTAGGGAGGGAAAAATGAAACAAGATGGGATCGGGAGGGAGACAAATCATAAGAGACTCTTAATCTCAGGAAACAAACTGAGGGTTGCTGGAGGGTGGGGTGGTAAGGATGGGGTGGTTGAGTGATGGACATTGGGGAGGGCCTGTGCTATGGTGAGTGCTGTGAATTGTGTAAGACTGATGATTCACAGACCTGTACCCCTGAAGCAAATAATACATTATGTGTTAATAAAAAAAAAACAGTCAATGTTATAACAACAACTGCATACAGAGTTTAGATTGAAAGATTCAAAACTCACAAACCTTACAGCCGTAGGAAGACTGTCATGAGGAAAGAGTGAGATGAAACACGGAGGACTGGGCACAGTGTGTGGCATGCAGTAACTGTTCCATAAGTGGTAGCTGTTGTTACAGGAGCAGGTGGTTGACAGAACAAAGTATTTTTTTTTTTTTAAGAACTGCTCCTTAAGATAAACTCAGATATTCCATTAACAGCAAAAGGAGTTACTTTTTAAATTTCAGATTACAATTCACATGGAAGGAACAGACACATGAAAACCAATGCTCATGAAAATTTTCTTATCAAGAGGCAATCGTCTACTCTAGTTTTTAAGAACATCATAGGTCTTTGAGTTGACTGGTAGAAAGACAACAGCCAAAGGAGTGAGTGGCCAGTCTCTGCAAAATCTCAGGGTATATATTCTCTATATCATCCCCATTCCTGGCTCTATTTTTTTCTCTTTCTTGCTTTCACCTTCCTTTTGTCCTGTTTTGTTTTGTTTTGTTTTCACTAATTTTAGATTTCATTTTAACTTATGTAAAGTTGTCAGTTTCTTTGGATGTTTTTTTCTGGAATGAGATGGGTAGCAAACACATAAGCATTTGAAAATTACTGGGCTTCTAATTTATACTTGACAAATTTGCTAAGTGAAGTGCACCTTAATTTAAAATTTTAAGCTACAAGAAGTTCTCCTTGGATAATGCCAAATTACTCTTGGCTTACCTATCCCTACTTCAAATCATTTTTTTTAAGATTTTATTTATTTATTTGACAGAGATCACAAGTAGGCAGAGAGGGAGGCAGAGAGAGAGGAAGGGAAGCAGGCTCCCCGCTGAGCAGATTGCCCAATGCAGGGCTCGATCACAGGACCCTGGAAACATGACCCGAGCTGAAGGCAGAGGCTTTAACCCACTGAGCCGCCCAGGTGCCCCTCAAATCATTTTCCAATAAATCACTTCAACATATTTTCTATGTCAGAGAAACAGTGACAGAAACAAGGGTGAATCCCATATATAAATAGTCAACAGACAATCAACAAATATTGCACATGTTTGGCATTATCTTTGCATTGATCAACAAATCAAGTCTCCTTTATAGCATGCTTAGTTGTGGGCCCTGGACTAAGATTCAGTAATAATTAGGCTTAATGATGAATAAAAATAAAAACTGGGATTGAAAATTCCACATATGCAGTAATGTCTTAAGTCTAGCTAAACTTGGAATAACCAGAGACCAAGTTAACTAGGACTTTCTGTGTACAACTTGGAGAAGAGATAAAAATTATTCACACATGTATAACACACACACACACACACAAACACAGAGTTCCAGATTTATGTTCTCGAAGGTTCTAACCATGGTACATTCTTTATCTAAGTACCCATTTCTTGGGCAAATGTGTTTATTTTCATGGATGATGATTCCAAGAATCTTTGTTTTCAATCTTGCCTTATTCCCCCCACGCTTCAAAATTTCACAACCAACACCTGAATGTTAGGCACACCTGAATGTCTTCTAGACATTTCAAACTCATGGTTCTAAACCAAACCTCATTTCAGTCTTCTTTATCCTGACAATGCTGGGCCCCACCACTGCCTTTTCCCATATGCTACATAAATGGCTCCTTTCTTATGTCTGTCTGGTCTCTCCATCACCCCTCACTAGAATGTACACTCCACCAGGGTAGGGATCTTTGTTCACCCGATCTTCATTCCAGATGTACCTAGGTATGCCCAGAATAGTGTCTGGCATTTGGTAGGTATTAAATAAATGTTTGCCCAGTTAATGAACCTTTCCTCCCATGCCCCCAAAGCTACTCCCTCTCTAATGTTCCTAATATCCGCAAATGAGCCTGGGGAATCATCCTAGATCTTTGCTTCTATACGTCCAGTAGAGAACTGTCAACGTGCCTTCCCAGATAGTCTCATTAGCTACCCCTCCTCTCAATGCCTAACACTGATGGACTAGTTCTTTCCCTGGACATCTCTTATCAAAATGATTAAAAACAGCCACTGGAACTGTCCCTATTTAAATAGGCATACCGTCCTGAAGCCAGATATTAAATACAAAACTGAGCCTGCCATTCTGTTGCAGAAAACATCAGAGATTCTGTTTGGCCCAAGGATAAGTTCAGGCCCCTCCTGATGGTCCAAGACCTGGACCCAATCTGCACATTTACTTTCACCTTCTATTACCTCACACCTCAAATTTTTGAAGTGGCTAATGGGAAATTGCTTTTGGTGCTGTGCAGATAGCCTATCCTCATCCCTCCTCACCATTGCCAATTCTAATCTTTCAAGATTCAGTCTGGGGTCAATTCTTTAAGAAGCCTTCCCTGACCTTCCAAGTTGGCCTAAATGTCATGGCTTTGCATGTTCCCATAGCAACTAACTGAAGGGATATAAAAAATCTAGGCAAACATTTGCAATTAACACTAACTAAAGCCTTATGTTTATTTAAGGAGGAAAGGAGTGTTCATAAAAACCAAAAATATGAGCTACTGGGTAGGTATTTATTTAAGCTCTTAAAATAAGTAATTAAAAAGAACCAGGTTACTTGGTTCCTAATATGTGGTAAAGGAAAGAAAAAATCTTTAAAGAATTTTATGAGAAAACCGTAAGCCAGAACAATCCTTGGTTTCCTATTCTGACTCAGAAGTTCTGTAAGAGTGACATGGACTTTAATTTTCTTTAGCCTCCTGAACATGGCTCATGGGGATACTGAGGGCTATATCATATCATGAACTGAAGACATTTAATAAATATACATTATTTCCTTGCATTATCATTTCCTTAACTTTATATTGCCAGTTATAAGGGAATGGCTATATTTAAATTATTATATAATACCATCCTAATTAGTTTGTGTCCACTAAATTCAAGCTCTCTATTTTGGGGCACAACTGTATTATGCCCATCCCCCACACCCCTACACCTCCCACTTGTTCATATAGCATTTTTTTTAAGATTTTATTTATTTATTTGACAGACAGAGATCACAAGTCGGCAGAGAGACAGGCAGAGAGAGAGGAGGAAGCAGGCTCCCTGCTGAGCAGAGAGCCCGATGCGGGGCTCGATCCCAGGACCCTGAGATCATGACCTGAGCCAAAGGCAGAGGTTTTAACCCACTGAGCCACCCAGGCGCCCCTGTTCATATAGCATTGATAGGGCAAACATGGGTATGACACAGTGAGACATGTTTTCCTCTGGACCTGTTCAGTTTAATCATTAATTTCAGAAAAGCAAAAGAAATTAACTATTAACCAACCATCACATTTCCTTAAGAACAGTTTTCCCCAAAGAATAATCTATAAATTTAAAGATTTTTTTAATCTATATGCTGTGAACCACATCTGAAAGGACTGCGGCACATGTTCATAGGCTTAGTTACCTTAAAATTCTGCATATTTGAATCCTTTGATTAATGTACAATTATAGCTCTTAAAGCAATTTCATTTCAGGAAATATATTTGTAAGTCTCTTAAAAGGAAATGTCTGAGTATGGAAACTGACATCACATGATTTGGCTGACCTTATCAAAATAGGGACTCTTTAGCCTAACAGGTCTGCTTACAAAAGTATAAATCCAGTTGACTTTACATAATAATGAACTCTCCCTCTCGCTCACTCTTTTTTTTTTTTTACAACCTTGGAACTCTTCAGTGATTTGTGGTAGCTGTGTCTACTAGACACTGCTTGTATACTGAGTATCCAAAAAGGAAATTAGGTTATAAAATAGTGTACTGAATGTAGTTGGCTCTGTTCACTGAGGGGATCCCAAAAATAAAATACACATGAGATGAAACTAATGGCAATTTACAGTTGGAAAGAGACCGAGATAGTAAAAACTCAGACTAGAATCAGAAGTTGCAGATTAGAAAGCCAAAGGCCTGCATAAACTCTTGGGCTGGTTGCACTGCTAATTTACTAATTTGGTGGGAAGTCATTTAACCTCAGCTACTCTCATGCCACATGTTCACATTCATGTGTATCTTCAAACATTTATTTGGTAGCTACTAAATATGTACAATCTTGTGAGGTTCTCTGGATAAGGCTCTGTCCTACCCTAAAGACATCTAACAGAGGAGCTCAAAGTCCAGTTGATGGCTCTTAATATTTTCTTTACTATGCAACTTCCAAACATGAGACTGCCCCCATCAGTGACAAAGGGTCATTAGGAGAGTAAATCTCAACAGTTCAGGCTATATTGGAATATGTGAGACCGCCTCTCTAGAAAATTTTGGCAGATCCTCTGTTATTCCCACTTTCCCCATATGCCCTTTGAGAACTTTTGAGAACTGCTCGTCTAGAAGGATCTTACAACCTCCAAGGGCAGCTCTATGAAGAAAATAACGTATTATACAAAAAATGAAGATCTAATGAAGAAAAACAAAAGGCTAACAGTGCCACATTATTGTATTGTTAACATATCTCTCCACAAATATATTAAACAGAGAACTGTAGCATTTGATCCTAGGGAATTGAATATTAAAATAAAGATCTAATATTTTGATGTACTTTGATTTATAAAATCAGCAAAAACATTTTGTTTTCATTTAATTTTTCTTAGTAGGTAGGGCAATACTACTTTTCCTATCTAGATATAGAGAAGCTGAGGCCCAGGCAAATTAAATAACTTGCCTTAATCTCCCATCTACTGAGTAGCAGAAATTAAAACTAAATCTTCTGACCCTAAAACCAGTCCAGTCCAGTTTCTACCCAACGGAGAACCCTACCTAAGAAATATAAATATATAAACGCTTATCCTTTTTCAAGATGGGAAGGTCCTGACAGATCTTCAAGGCAAAAAAAGCAATTCAAATTTAAAAACGAAATTATAAACCTCCACTTGTAAGGTCTAATAATATGGCTCTTAACTGACATTATTGGAAAATAAGGTGTTCTGGATGAAACTTCTAAGGATTTTTATACTAGATGTTTAAGACGAAAAAAATAAGCACATATATACATCCTATTAACCAGAACACAAAGAACATAATTTATACTTTTAAAAAATGATTTTCGGTCTCCCTACACAGTTAGAACTACACTATTATACCAGCCTTTAGAGTGGAGTGCTCTGGGGCATAAAGCCTTAAACCAGTAAGCTCAGAGCTCAGATTGCTACATTCTTCCTCCAGTCTCCACTCTAGTGGAGAGAACGGTCACTTCCAGTTCTTTTGGTAATTGGTGGTGGTTAGCTCTTTTCAGCTTAAATGACTCCCCTCATCCCAGCTCCCTCTATCCACTGCAGCTTGGAATTCTCTGCTTTCGTATTCTAAGGAGGAGCTTAAGGTTATCAGGGAAAGCCAGAAAACAAACTTAGTAAATACTCAAATTTAAAAACACACACACTTTTGCATATGTGTATGAAGATAAGCCCACAGTTACCCACACACAGTCACACATACCAAGGGTGCCAGATTATGTCTTCTCAATGCTTGTATCACTCCCCTCGTTATCAGCAGGTAGGCATGAACGAAAGACACATAGGGTAGAATGTCCATCAACTTGACAATTATAGAAAATGAAAGAAATAGACTGTGAGATTCAGAGTCGTGAGATGTTAGGTTGGGTCTAGTATGGAGTCCTAAGACTTTACTATGGGGTCTGAGTTTTTGGCCTTATGATTTTGAATAGATTGGTAGACTGGGTCTGGCTCTAATCATCTTCATCTATAAAAGGGGAATAAAAAAGAAATCTATATACCATAATTTGATAACTCGTTCCTCAAACTATATAAAATATTATAAAAATAATTTATTAAATCAAAAAGTTCTGATACAAAGATAATCTAATTTCTCATATATTCTCTCTCTCATACATGATAAAACAGTAATGAAATACAAGTATAAAATAAAAACAAGTCCTCACTCTCATGAAGTTTATATCCAAAATTTATAGCCTTTTTTCATGTAGGTGACCTCTAAAATTGTAATTTCCCCCCAAAATAGGGACTACGTTAATAGAAATCTTAAAAGGCACTTATTAAATTTCATTATCCATTATTGATTAGCTTTCCAATGAAAGAAGAAGACGTATAGATATTAAGGCTTTTCCTTACTTATTTATACCTTAGTTACAAAAACGGTTCTTTCCTCAGTTACTTCCATAGAAATTATTTAAAACAAAAACTAAGCAAGAACTTGGGAAAACCTTTTGCTTCAGAAGCAGAGAAGTGCAGGTTCTGTAACCAGCCAAAACCTGGGTCCTGATGACCCAGATGTAGGGCAACACAGAGGGTCCCTCTCTAAACACCCTTCTCCACACTGCTTTATTTTTACATATCACCTTACTTCGGTTCAGTAATTAGTGATCGGGGAAGTGGGGGCGGAAAGGAGTCCTTATATTGGAAAGTACAAAGTGGCATTAGGAAAGAATCAGAGGCAATTTTTCCTATTTGTCTTCTACTGGGCTAATCATAGAGGTAAGGAAAGAGAAAAGGGGATAGCTGGGGAGGAAGTGTGACAAAAATAAATTGACTGCAGTTTCGTACAAATTTATTTTCCAGGGATCAGTTTCCTGGTAACAGGATCCATTTTTCCGTACGGGAAATATTCTTCCCCACTGTTGGTCTAGGTAGCTTAGGTTGGCTGACTCCAGCCAGAAGGAGCCTGTCAGATCCCTGCACTGTCAGATTCCCAGGCGCTGGGATTGGTTCAGAGGGGAATACGGGAGCCAAGAGCAATCTTAGGAGATTTAACTGGGGGGTTTTATAAGAACAGTTGCGAACAGAGAACCTCTTTTTCATGAGGGCCTGGTGGCTGTCTCATCACCATGAGAGAACCTGGACTGGACGAGAAGAGTGCCAGAGCAAAGTTAAGGGGGAGAGGTAATGGGATTGAGTTCTAACAACCTGGCTTAAGACCACGGCTTGTCGGAAGCCAAGCCTACACTAGGGCTTTAGAGTTATGTGAGTCAATGCATTTCCACCGGTGCTTAAGCCAGTTCAAGTTGAATTTTCTGTCACCTGTAACTAAGAGCCCATGTTTTGGAAAAGAAATACAGAACTATCACCAGTTCAACACTGGCTTTGGGAACTATTCAATAATTAACAGCATAAATAATGTAAAATCATGTAATATTAATTAAATAAAACAAAATCAATCCTAGAAGCACAGAAGTAACTACTTGGTCAGCTTTTGCATCCGAATTTGAAGACATTTTCTCAGAGTCACCAGCAAAACAAAGATGAAACATTCAAGTCCTTAACCCTTAGGTCTCTGAAGCACTGATATGTCCCCCAGAAAACTGTCCTGAGAAATAAATCTACAGGAGTCTTAATGCGGAACTCCTTGGTAAAATCAGTGTCGATTATGGTGCTCCTACGAGCAAAAATTCTACAGTTTAGCCAGTCACGAAGTCAACATTAATAAAACCATCTGGACTAAGTCTGATGCTAATTAATTGCATATAAGTGAGGATGGAGGGAGGCAAAAACAAAGTAAAAGAGGAAGTACAACTCCTTGGACAGAAGCAAAAGCTAGTCTAAACACACCTAGAGGATGCTTCACTTAACTTCCTGGTTTGGAAAACCTTCAGTTAGAACAAAGGTAGGACTTAGCAGGGACCTGGAATCTGAAGCAGCTGCTAAATGAAATTATTCTGTATGGAACACAACTTAAATCACAGACATGATTTTGTTATTAATGTTTGAATTTGCCACAAACACATGTATTTGATACAGAAACACAGGAAAGACATGATGCATTCTATGTGTGCCTAGTAAAATGCTCCTGCACAGCATGCAAATTAAATTTATGGAGAATTATATTTCTAAGGCTCACTGAAAAACAACGACAAATAAACAAAAACAAAAACTCCTTTTTGCTTAATTGCAGTTCTCCATGTCAAATTCTGCCCATTAAATAGTGCTCATTGGAAAATCTCCTTTTGGTGTTAAGGTAAGATATTAACGACTATTTGTCACGGACAGACTGCCTCAAAAACGTTTTTGAATTCTTTCCCAATAACGATTTAGAGTTAACTATGCCAGTAAATGACACGCTAGGAAAGGAAATGTGTAAAAGGACCACCCACATGGACATTTACCTTCCACGGCTCTTTTGAAGAACACTTTACAGCTGCCGCAGGTTACTACCCCATAATGACATCCTGAAGCCTCATCCCCACACACCAAACATATTTTGGAAGGTCTTGAAGATCCAGTAGAAACACTTCGCAAAGTAGAGCTGAGGAGAGAAATCAAGATTTAAATAAATACCCTGTAGGAGCACATTTGATAGGCTGTATAGGTTAGCTCAAAATTTGTCAATATTCACCGTTCCATAAATGAATTCAGGATTTACTGGTCACACATGTGACTTAGAAAATGAAGGCAGAACCCTATCTGTGGAGGAATGTTATCCAGAATTCTGTATAGCAAAGCAAAACCTTTTCTCGGTACCAAGAAACAAAAATCACATGTACACATTTCCCCCTACTTTTTTTTTTAAGGTTCAGGAGAACTGACAGTTATTATTATAATTTTTTAGAGATTTTATTTATTTGACAGAGAGAGAGAGAGAGAGAGCACAAGCAGGGAGAGGGGCAGAGGGAAAAGCAAGCTCCCTGCTGAGCAGAAAGCCCTAGGTGGGACTCAATCCCAGGACTCTGAGATCATGAGCGGAACTGAGGGCAGACACTTAACCGACTGAGCCACCAAGCGCCCGGGGGCCCCTCCCCCTATTTTTGGGAAAATTGGCCAGAAAATATTATTTGCATTCTAGGTGGCAGGGAAGAGAAGAATCCTGAGCTCAGTCATCAGGAAGTATTTTTGGTATCAAAGAACTAATATAGTATTTTACTCTTTCACCTAGACTCAGATTATATATCTCAGTTATGCCAGATTTTTTAAAAAAAATCTCCCATTTCCAAAACACTCTATTAATTAAAATTTAAAAATTCTTTCCTCAACTGCCAGCAATTTTATCCCATCAAGCTTCTGCATTTTTTCATGTTACCTTCGATATGTTCCAATCACTACATTCTGCTTACTAATTTGAAGGGACACAGTCAATACCTCAAAAAAAAAAGCCATATATAGTAAATATCTCAGGTATCTTTCTGGTAAGAAACTGAAGGGTCCTGGGTATCAGTTTTTAGGGACAAATTGAACCCTTTAAGCAAAAATCTATATGAATACTTCTGAAGGGGAATCTTCTCATATATATTATGAAATATATTACACTGCTAGCTAATGGCACAGTTTAAACAAAACTGTTTTAATGAATTCCCAGTTCAGCAACAGATGTGCCGTGAGCCGGCAAAGAAGGTGATGTTACTCATTCCTCATCCTCATGCATTTATCGAATACCTACCTGCAGGTCCCATGCAAGGTACTGAGGAAACTAATACCCAACCCAGTCTCTGTCCCTCAGTTAGTGGGGGCATGAACTATTATGGTGAGTGCTACAGTGCAGGGTAGTATGGTGGCACAGACTGGGAAGGGGAGGAAAATGCCAGTTGGGGAACAGTTCCTGAAAGGTGACCACTGAACTGAATTTGGAAGAACTGGACGAGAGCAGGACCAAGAAAAGGGGCAGGGGAAGCAGAAAGGGCAATGGCTCAGAGAAATTCCAGCTGGACCTGTTCGGAAAGCTGAACAGACTTCTTGTATGTCACCACCATCACCTTTGTGCCACATCTGCCATGTGAAACAGCAGGCCTGTGAGGAAAAGACTCAAAGAAAGGGGTGCCTGGGTGGCTCAGGGGGTTGGGCCTCTGCCTTCGGCTCCGGTCATGATCTCAGGGTCCTGCGTTCGAGCCCCATGGCGGCCTCTCTGCTCAGTGGGGAGCCTGCTTCCCCTCTCTCTCTGCCTACCTGTGATCTCTCTTTCTCTATTGGGTAAATAAATAAAATCTTAAAAAAAAAAAGACTCAAAGAAAACATAGTAAAAGGCTAGAATGGTTACATTACACTGATGCTTTTTCTGTTTTCCCAATTAGCTAAAGTATAATAATAGTTCTGACCTAGTAATTAAAAAAAAAAGTTCTGAACTATTTTAACTGTGCTCTCACCAAAAAACAAGAGAAGGAACAAAATATTCAGCTATTGGAGAACTACAGCACGACTGACTTTCTAGAAAAGGTCTTCTTAAATCAAGGACTGAAACAATGTTCTCCAAAGTTGTTTCTCTTTCTGAGAAGAGTGCTCTGTTATTTTTATTAGTGTCCTTTGACTTCTTTATGGCATTCAAAACATTCCATTTCAGCATCAGGAACTTCTTCAGCATATTAGTCAGTGAAACTCAATCCACACTCTGTCTGAGTGTCTTACACTTCACAGGGAAATACCTCGACTCCTTAAACAATTATAATGTAACTTACAATCATTATTAACATGTGACTGCTTTTTCACAACTGCTATCATTCATGGGGCTTGTATTTCACATTTTTGAGAGCTTTGGTCTTGGTCCCCAAACTTCATAATCTTTTGACTTCAGTCTTTGTAACTCTCTTCTATCCAAATTTACTTTCTCTGTGATCTCGCCTAGTTTCTTGACTTTAAATATCATCCATATGACCAGGACTTCCAAATATTTATCTCCAGTCCAGACACCTCCCTGGAATTTCCGACCCATTTATCTGACTGCCTGACGTGCACCTCAAACTTAACACGTCCATAAGTTTGCTGATCTTCTCCCCGCTCCTCCTACAGACTTTGTCCTTTCAGTTAATGGCAACTGTTTGGGCTGAACTGTGTCATCTCCAAAATTCCTGTGTTGAAGTCCTAGCCCCTAGGACCTCAGAGTGTGACCTTTTCTTGGGAATAGCGTCATAGCTGATACAATTAGTTAAGATGAGAGCATTCTGGAGCAGGGTGGGCCCCTTATCCAATATGACTGGTGTTCTTGTTAAAAAGCGGAAATTAGCGCGTGTGCGCACGCGCGCACACACACACACACACACACACACACGGAGAATGCCATGCGAAGATAAAGGCAGTGATGTCTTTACAAGCCAAATAACACCAAAGATTGCCAGAAAACCACCAGAAGCTAGAAGACAGGTATGGGACAGATTCTTGCTCACAGCCTTCAGAAAGGAACAACCCTGCCAACACGCTCATCTCGGACTTTGGGCCTTCAGACCCCTGAGACAATACATTTCTACTGTTTAAGGCTGTGTTCCTCTGTTGCTGCAGCCCTGGGGCAAACTAATGCAGCAACCTGGACTCATCTCTGACTCTACTTTTTCTCCAATCTGTTAAAGTCTATTCACTTTGCCTTCAGGTTCTCCTCTATTCCCATACCTCCCCTGGGACCACCAGCCCAAGCCATCAACAGTTCTTCCTTAGGATTTGCAGAAGACTTCTAGCTGATCTTCCTGCTTCTCCTTGCCCCCTTCCTTCCCCTGTATCCAGAATGATCCTTATTCACTTCTTTGTTCAAACCCATCTGGGCCCTTTCCCTCACACTCAAAGGAAAACTCAGTTACCCATGTGACCACAGGGCCAGAATCTGGTCTCCCAGACTTCTCTAACCTCTCCTGCTTGCCTACACCACTCCAACAACACTGGCCTCCCCACTAGCCCCCAAGCCCACCATGTGTGCTCCCAGCTCAGGGCCTTTGAGCTTTCTGTCTCCTCTTCACCTGGATATCGACAGGGTCCCCTCCCTCACCTCCTTCAGGGCTTCATCCAAATGTCACCTTCTCAGTCTGGCCTTCTCTGACGATGCTACTGAAATGCCCCCTTCCTCAGAACCCTCTATCCCCTTTCTGCTTTATTTTTCTTCCTAGAACATATCACCATCTAATACACTGTCCACTTTACTCCTGTACTCTGTTTATTGTCTTCCGAACCCACACAAGAAAGTAAACTCAAGAGTAGCTGGGATTTTCTTCTGCTGTTTACCATTGTGTCCCCAGTGCCTGGGACAGTGGCTGGTGCAGAGCCGGTCCCCCGCCAGCACTTGAATAAATGAGTGATTTCGAATAACTGGCACTGTCACAACAGGTATCATAAAACCCACCACACTGTTAACTCTAAAGTCCTACTACGCTCCTTATATAAAGGAATGAGATTTGTTTTTAACTGTCTTGAGAGAGAAAAGTATGCAGTGGAACCAAATTAAGAGAAGTTGAAAAGAAAGTCTAGCATTAAAAAGATACACCGTGAAATCCAAATTAAAACAATTTTCTTTAATTATAAAATTAAAGCAAACATGAATTATTTTTCCCTCCTATTCACCACCATCTTTCAATGACACAAGAGCGAATTTGCCTCTGCACGCCTCTTGCATCCCTCTGCCTCCTGGGTTTCTGTCACACTGTACTGAGCCCATTCTCCTTAACATGCCTCCTCTATTTTTCAGACTCCTCATTTTCTAGATCATCAATGCAGCTTTTCTTCAGAGCTCGACCTTTGGCCATCTTTTTTTCTTATTTCTGTACTTTATCCCTTAATGATCTCATTCACTCTCCTGGCTCCACAGCTCTCTTGGTGAATGACTTCCCAAATCTTTGTATCTGGCTCCAGCCACTCCCCCATGTGCAACTGCCTATTTTTACTTCCTTTACCTAACATCTCTGCCTCCGTATTCTATGGGTTTCTGGAAGGGTCCTGCCATCGGCGAGCCTGCCGGGGGCAAACCTCCCTCATTGTCAAATCTAACCGTTACCAGGGCTGTTCTTTGGCTTCACCGCCTGTGGTGAACATGGTACCAGGCCCTTGTCACTCACTTTTGAAGGGTTCCTCCCTGACACCAGCGTCTCCTCCCTCCGACTCCTCCTCCAATAGTGGAGAAAGGAATTTTCCCGTTGGGAGAGTTCTGATTGTATGACTTCCATCCCCCGCCCCCCCCCCAACCGCGAATGATGACCTCAGTAGGATACCTAAGTCCTCTTCCTCGTCCCAACCTTCCCTGCAGGCCCTCTCACGTGCCCAGCCTTGTGCTGGCCACATGCTGACAGCCCTGCTGGTGTGCACACCTGCACCTGCACAACCCAGCTTTCCTCCCCTGCTCCCACTCCTGACAATACATCCATCCTTCCGGGACCTTGGTGTTCTCCCAGCTGCAAGCACCCCTCGCCCTCCTCCTGAGTCACTCAGCACTTGGCTGACTCCCCCCATCCCCTACCATTGCAGTCCTCATTTCCGGCCTTACATTAGTGACCTGTGCACTTATCCTAACCCCTCGAGGGCAAAAACCTTGCCCTGTACATCTCTGTGCTCTCTGCTGCCATTAGTGTGGGGGTGCTACTATTTATTGAATGAATGAAATCGCACTCCTACTCTCATTACAGTAGAACATAAATTTCCAAGAGGTGATCGCACAGAAGGTAAATTAATGAGGCCAAGGTTATAGGTTCAATTCCCATGCGGTTCATTTAGCTTTGCACAGAGGAAAAGAGGGGGAAAAAACATCCAGGGACACAGACTACTCTCAAAAGCTCAGCCAGCTGTCTCACAAACATATGCATTATTAACACAGAAGACAGGCCACATAGCATGGATGGGTCAGGAAAATGCTGGTCCCTACTGACACGTTATCATGCAGTTATCTTTGAACCTGAAACATGGTACATTTGGGGGAGTTATATATGTAGTTTCAAGCAACACATCAGTACATTTTAGAAGGGGGTAGGTAGAGAAAGAAAAGGGGAGAAAAGAGAAAGCAGGAAGAGAAGGACAGAGGGGCAGACTGTGAACTCACTTCTTTGACAATGAGTGTTATCAAAATACAAAGCTTATTTGAGTGATTGTGTAGGTCAGAATTCTACTTGATAGCACAGTCTATTTCCTAGGCAGCTGTAGTGGCTATGAGACCCAGACTGCAGGGCCAAATATGCAGGGCAAAGGCGGGAAGGCTCAGGCCCTGGTCGAACCTGAGCCAAACCACCTCTCCTCTTTGAACCATAATTCTCACCATAACAAGTTAAACAGGGAATCTCTAAGATTCTTTCCAAGATATTCTTTTAAGACAAAGGTAGATACAAACAATAAATATAACAGCCCGTCCTGATCAAGTTTTATACAAATCAAATTTCAAGCTCCAATTAAAGACAATGTATTATGCACCACAAATAACCATCATTTGCTCTAGATCAAGCATAAAAAACATCTCCATGTAAAAATGGACTCTTTCTAGAACAGCTAATCACATGGCACTTAAAAGTCTCTTACATCTACATGATTGCATCTCTGCTGATTTTGGTTAAAATTCCTTTATAAATGCATGCATTACGATGGTACTCTACCCCCTAAAAGCCATTTTAATATTGACAAGTTGGGAAAAACTACCCAAACTGATAATTTTTGGTCTTCGTAATCAAAGAAACATTGTTCACAAAAAGAAGTTCATAATCAACAAAGGGAGTTAGTTCATAGGAATTCATACAAATGTTAAAATACTATAAAGCAGAAATCTATGAACATTATATAACCATTTGTAAAGACAGTGTCTCTTTTAGGGAAATACAAGTAAGATGCAGCTATTTTAGGATCAAAAATAGTAATTCTAATGACCCAGCGAAGAGATTAAAAACAATAATCAAAGGTTCAAGATGCACGCCGATTTTGGTGACATTTGGAGTGGTCACAAACCAATCATCAAAAACATTCCCTGAAATGGTGAGATGTTTAGGAAGAAGCAGTAAGAAGCTATGTAAGAAAATATGATATTTAGTAATCAAAACATGACTGGAAAACAAAACAAAACAAAACAAAAAAACATTACTGGAGAAACCAGCTCACTGAGAATTACCATATGTAAATTTTTACCAAATTTTTACCAAATGTAAAATCTACCATATGTAAAACTATCTTTCCCCATCTTTATAATAATTATAGGACAACACAGTAGTGATTAATCCACCATTCAGTATACTGAAATTTCTTCATATGAAAATACTGTCTTGTTTCTTAAACGGACTCAATGTGAATTAAACAAACCTATCTTTTGTACTGTCACTTAATCAGATCTATGCTTCCACCAGCACCACTAACTGCTAAAAAGATCCTTTCCACCATGTAATCAACTCTAGTGTTCAGTCAGCTACCTTGAGTGGGGTGAGAATTTTCAGGAATAAAAAAACATTCAATAAGCATCCTTGTTATCTGAACATGCTGGTGTGTTTAAATCACTCAGTAATTAAGCGTTCCATGGAAGGCCTACCATAGGCACCATTGTGACAAGACAGAAGGCTCCTATTGCTGTGGAGTTTCTACTGCAATAAGAGAAAAAATACAGAGGTAAACGAACAATTGCAGATAGTGATAAGTGCTATAAAGAACATGACAGGTTGAGATTGGATGGGGTGGTGGAGCACATCCCCTCCCCAATGTCCATCATGAACCACGCTATCCCTCCCTCCCCACCCCCAGCAACCCTCCGTTTGTTTCCTGAGATTAAGAGTCTCTTATGGTTG
The DNA here is from genome assembly GCA_004024625.1 of Mellivora capensis. NCBI lineage: Eukaryota > Metazoa > Chordata > Mammalia > Carnivora > Mustelidae > Mellivora > Mellivora capensis. The sequence goes on from PISX010004430.1 coordinate 94,028, forward strand.
AGCATAGGATTCTTTAGAAAGGTAGTCTGAGAAGACGTCTTTGGGGACACTGAAATGACAAAGTGGCCAGCTATGGGAAGGGAAGGATGCCAAACAACAGGACAAGTAAGTGCAAAGTCCCCGAGACAGGAATGAATGTGACATTTTCCACAGACAGAAAGGAGGGCATTGTGGCTGAAGGGCAGGCAACGAGGAGGAAGGAGAGATGAGAGATGGGATGTAAGGCTCAAAGAGAGGGCAGAGAAGGACCACGTGGGGCTCAAAGGTTACAGGAAGGAGTGAGAACACTGTTCTGAGCGCCATCAGCAGTGATTAAATACGGATATGTTTTTAAGCAAGAGAGGAACAAGAGCTGACTGACACTTAAACACCTTACCGCGGCTATTGGGTAGAGAATGGACCAGAGGAGTGGGTGGTTTTTAAATCAGGGAGGACAGCAAAGGAGACTCCAGTAATGCCCCAGCCAGGGCAGGATACTGGGTTCCACAGATCAAGCTTAAAGTAGTAAAGACAGTGAAAAAGGACTCTCTCTCTCTCTCTCTCTCGTTTTTTTTTTTTTTTTTTAAAGCAGATAGTACTGACAGATTTGCAGAATAATTGGTTGGCCATGCTATTAATATATAAAATAGGGATGAAGGCCAAGTGGGAGGGTAGAGAGTTTGTTTTGGATCCCAGAGGTAGGATAAAATTGGTACGTTATATTCTATTTTTGTAAATAATGTAGTAACAATTAATTAAATGATAGTTTACTCAGGATAAATGGGGAGTGAACTATATCAGGCTTACTTAACCTTTCCAGGCCAGTTTCTTCATCCATAAAGTAGTGATAACAAAGCTTCTCTCTTATATTACTCAATATATGTAAGAGCTCTAAGAACAGAGACATATTTTCAGTGTTGTTTAAATTCTGGTGATGATTAATCAGTGTTACTGTAGGATCTACAATTTGTAACTGATTGCCATAATAGTTAAACTACAGATAATTCCACTTTTCTCTATTATATTTTTCTGTACTGATTTTAATTTATATAAGCAGGTGTAACATTGGGAAGCAGCAAAAGAAAAGGTTTTTAAAAATATACTATAAAATAGTGGTACTACAATAGCCATATTGTGTATGCAAAAGCAGTGCTTTGTGTGCATATGGATTTAAGTATTTCTTATAAGCATTCTCGTTCCTCTCATGTCTGTGATATGCAAGTTGGGAACAGCCACATTAGATTATTAGAATAAGCATCAGAGATTCAAATATATTTTTATATAAAGAACACTGAATCTAAGAAACGTAAGATTCTGGAGAACACTTAAAAAAAAAAAACCTTTCAAGAACATAAATCAATCTTTAACAACTGTTTTACTAAAATGCTATTTTCACCCACACATAAAGTATTAAAAAAAAAACCAAAACCCAACACAAAACCTTTTTTGCTATTTCTTCTTGCTTTGATAAGCACACATTTTGAATCATGATATTTAACCTGAAGTATCTCATTCTAGTTTGTTCATTATCTAGGGGGAATATTTGGGAGTGATTCTTGTGCTTTATTTTCCTTTACGGTGTTATCTTTGATGATAAATGAATTATTAATTTTGGAGGGCGTAATTCATCACTAAATAGGGTTCATCCTCCTAAGTCACAATTCATGGTGTGCCACGGATAGGAATTTAAAAAATTGGTTATCGTATCTTATAATCTCTGTGTGAAGGTTATAAAGTTACCCAACACAGAAAATTCAAGGATATAATTAGCTTGGAAAAATGAAAATTTAAAGCACAGCTATGGTTGATCAGTCTTTTCCAATTGACTTTTTTGTTTGTTTTCACAATAGTTTATACCATTAATAATATTAGAATGGCTCTGTTTAATGAGATATGTATTTTCTACACTCTAAATTTCATTTAAATGAAGGAAATTTGCCCACAAAAGACTTAAAATCATAATTTAGAAAGCATAGCTTCATCAGAGCAGAAAAATATCTTGACATAGATCTAAAAGAAAAAAAGGTAGAAGTATTTTAGATCACAGCAAACTGAAGCCCACACTACTATTTGTGGAACTTCATTTTAGAAATAAGGATCTGTATTAGGAGGGCATTTGAGTAACTTTTTCTCCTTAAACTATAACTAGACAAATTAGCATTTCATCAAAATATGCAAAACCTATTTTTGGAAAATAGACAAAAATATTTAAATCTAGATTAAAATTATTTTTTAACAAAGCAAAGAAAACAGTCAAATGTAATTACAGCCCACCGTATTATTAATGAATCATTTTAATCAAATGATTTTACTAAATACAAGCTATGTAAAAATCCTTCTGAGAATATAAAGATTACAGATGGCTTCTACTCTCAATAAGTTTAAAATTGAGTAGGGTAGATAAGACCTAGAGATTGGTAAATATTAGTCATTACATGATAAGAGTCATCCATGGCTTAAAAATAAATCCAAATTCAAAAATGAGCTGCACCAAGTAAAACGTCCAGACAATGCCAAAATGTACTAGGCTCCAAACTCAAGGAACACATTCTAGAGATAAGTGTGAAAAATGGCCCAAATCATGGAGGGTCTCTCCCACTAGATTAAGTAGTTAGAGATGATTGTAGAACACTGAGTTGAAATAACTGGTAGACAACTGAAAATGTGGCCTGGAAAATGGAAGTGGATACAAAAATCTACCATGTTAAAGGTCATAATAAAAGTGACTTATGATTTTCAATGTGTACAATGCAGACAAAGCAAAAAGACCGGATGAATTGGAAGAAAAGTAAGAACCAATAGATAGTACAAGCACAAAAAGCACATTCAAAAAAAGCAAGTATGGAACATAACTTGAAAGATTTATTTGACAGAGAGCGAGTGAGCAAGGAGCACAAGCAGGGCAACAGCAGAGGGAGCCCATTGAGCAGGGAGCTCAATTTGAGGCTTGATTGCAGGACTCTGAGATCATGACCTGAGCTGAAGGCAGATGCTTAACCCACCGAGCCACCCAGTTGCCCCAAGATAGGTTATTCTTGGACAGCAAAGACTCTAGATTTTATTCACAGAACAATGAATGAATTCACCCAGGGAGAAGTTGAAATGAGGAGAAAAGATCACGAGTGGAAATCTACAGAAAACAAACATTTCTGGTTAGTCAGTCAAACTCAATAAATAAACCTGGGGGGGGGGGTAGGGAGTGGGGGAGAGGGCAGGAAGGCAAGATAATCCAGACTTAGCAACAAAGGGAGGAGCGCTTCAATGGAAGGTCAACAGCATCAAATGCCACCAAGAGAATAAGACTTAAGGTTGACCCCTGGGATGTTGTCATGGTTGACAACATTGACTTTAGGGGTGATTATTTTTATGCATACATAAAACACATATACAAGCCATAACGATGTGAAAAGCATTCCACAGATTTCTATTAAGAAGTTTCTAAATTCAGGGAAATCCCCTTATAAAACTATAGCTGGTAGTACAATACACTTGAGCATATGCAGAGTCTCTAAAAAGACCTAACATCAAATTATATCCAGAAATATTTGTTAAGCATGTACATGTCAATCACTGGCTGCTAAGACATGGGCTAAAAAATGTGCTTACATATTTTCTTTTGCTTCTGTGATCACCGGCATATGCGAGTGTATTATACATCATAAGTTAGTTATCTAGAATCCCCTGGAAAGAAATAATATATCACATCATCTGTGGGTCAGTATTTTATGAAGTATGTTTTAAGGAGATTACCTCTAAATGCTTGCTTGAGCATATAAAGTGTGCTTTAAAGAGATTACTACAAAACCCTTGCTTGAGTGTTTTTAATTACAGTAACTTTGCTTTTGAAACATACTATATATAGTACACATGATTTAACTTTTTACCCTGAATGTTAACTATCCTTATGTTAAGATGCAGACTTAGATGCTGATACAGATGGCTCAAAACACTGAGTACTAATGGGTAGTGAACCTAGCTATGGACCTTGAACCTGAGTTATTCAGAAATGACTGATCAAAGTGTGTTCTGTTTACCACGTTTTCAAAAAAGTTGATGCAAAACATGCCTCACCATGGCCTTTCTGTGTAATAGAATATGGTGTCTTTCTATAAATTTAATTAATGAGTCAAAGCTCCAAACTGCTTTTTCCCTGAGTGATTTTTCTTCAATCCTGGAAATTATCATTTTCCTTGCCGCTGGTATCACCTTTTGATTCACCAACTCAATTCCACTGCACTGGTGCTATTCAAGACTTGGACATGAGATTACAGGGGTTTTTGTAAGAACTTGCAACCTCCTATTCTACCTGCCTCATCCTAAGTTTTTTCACATAGGATAAAGGGACATCCCTCATTATTTCATGAATGTACATATGATAGGTTTATAGAAGCTCACTCAAAAATCTATAAATGACAATGTGATGGTATTTTTGCTGACATGACATCCTGCCATATTTACTTTAAATCTACTCAATATCTGACTTTGAGCAGAGTTGGCACTCTTCAAAATATTCAAAAAATTAGCAGCTTCATATGATAGATATCAAAGTCCTAAAGAGTGGTTATAATTAATGGGATTAAATAAAATCATTCTTTAACATTTCAGTTTTCAATAATTAGTGAGAAATCAATTGAGAGTTAGAAAAAATTGGAAAAAAGTTTCTGAGTAATAAACTTACTTTCTTAGGGTTCATTCTATAATTTTGAAATAACATTATTGCTTCCAGATCAGCTTAATACTCTGAGATGAATCTTTCAGTAAAAATATAAGGATTCTATCAGAAAAAAAAATCTTTCTTATACACACATTAGCTTATGACATATAAAAAATATGTCCTTTTCAAACACTAATGAACTTTTCTAGTCATCAGGGGTTTTCTTTATGGAAGCCTACAGTATAACCACACACACACAAAAAGCAACTTTGTCCTTATTGTGCTAAAAGGCAGCATGACTTGTACCTGGATCATGTTGGCAGGCATCAAAAGGACTGATTCAGTCAGCACTGCAAAATGCTACTGAGGGGACAGACCAGCCTCACTGGTAAGCTCTGAAAAAAAGGTGCACACACCCCCCCACACACACACACACGCGCGCGCGCGCACGCACTGAAGAGGAGACACATATATACACACACATGCAAAAATCTTCTGCAGTGTCGCTATGTGCTGCCGTTTAGGTATTTTTCATTAAGAATTTTCTGGGAAGAAAATAGCAGAGGCAGGGCACGCCTGGGTGGCTCAGTTGATTAAGCGTCCGCTTCAGCTCAGGTCATGATCCCGGGGTCCTGGAATTGAGCTCCACGTTGGGCTCCCTGCTCAGTGGGCAGTCTGCTTCTCTCTCTCCCTCTGCGCCCTCCCCACGCTTGTACTCTTTCTCTCTCACTCTTTCTGTCTCAAATTAATAAATAAAATCTTTAAAAAAGGTGAGGGGCACCTGGGGGCTCAGTGGGTTAAAGCTTCTGCCTTCGGCTCAGGTCATGATCTCAGGGTCCTGCGTTGGGCTCCCTGCTTGATGAGGAGCCTGCCTGCTTCCCCCTCACTCTCTGCCTGACACTCTGCCTACATGTGATCTCTGTCTGTCAAATAAATAAATAAAATCTTAAAAAAAAAAAAAAGGAAAAGAAAATAGCAGAGGCTTTAGGTAGGAGCAACCACAGAGCACTAGTCAGAAGGTTTAGATGACTGAATCTGCAGAGAAATTCAGAGACACCTTTTCTACCTTGTCCCCACACCCTTCAGGACTGACGAATCAATGCTGTTCTATTCCAACAGTTGCCCATATTCCCCATAGAACTAACTCCCTTTCAAAAATTCTCCCACTCAAGCACAATTTGTAGGATTCAGTCATACGAAATAGATGTTTTTCAACCATTTTTGACCTGAAAAATCAGGAATTTTTTATGGTTCCATGCAATGGAACCATGTAAAGCCTCTGGCTTTAATAATAAAACCACAGAATACGGGGTGCCTGGGTGGCTCAGTGGGTTAAAGCCTCTGCTTTCGGCTCAGGTCATGATCCCAGGGTCCTGGGATCGAGCCCCACATCGGGCTCTCTGCTCCTCAGAGAGCCTGTTTCCTCTTCTCTCTCCCTGCCTGCCTCTCTTGCCTACTTGTAATCTCTGTCAAATAAATAAATAAAATCTTTTAAAAAAATAATAAAACCACAGAATAGAATAGAAAGGAATGGCCTTTGAAACTCGGTAAAATGATCATTTACTATTACGTGGGTAATAGGACTCTACTAAGTATGGTGGCTCTAGGCCTTCAAGGTAACACACGGAAGTACTGGGGTGAAGTTAAATACTGGTGATCCCCACCCCTGCCTGCTAAATTCCTTTCTGTCACTATATTCTCCCTTCTACCAATTTTGGCTAAGATTTAAAAATCTGTTGTTACATATTTTTCTTCATTTTTTTCTGATCAATTTGATTACTTTTAAAGTGAAAATGCTATTTTTTAAATAACTTTAATAACCAAACTGTATGCTCATTTCCTGACTTGGGGTGAACAGAACAATGACAGAATCCTGACTACTTTCTTTGGGTCTTTGTTTTTCTTAGGGTTTGAAGTTTGGGGCTGTTTCTTGGATTTCCTCCCTCTAAAAATATTTGAAGCCTAAGGTTGCAGGCTGGCTATTCTTTGGTTAGCTAAGATTGTTTGCACACATATGTGCTAACACACAGCCACTGAATTATCGCCATTCTATGTGGCCAACACGAGGGGTACATAAAAATGCTGTATTTATTTCATTAGCTACCACCTTTCCCAGATGTCTTGCACCCTACCCTACACTTAAGGAAAAATCAAGGAAAAAAAATCCCCCAAATATTCTGCCTCTCCTACCTTTTCTCTACCTCTTTTTCTTCCTATCTCTCTCCCCCTTCCTCTTGTCCCAACTCTACTCTCATGCATACTTTGGTTTTGAGAAAAAAAAAAAAAGCTACAACTAAAATCAGGGATGCGGGTATATCTGGTCCTTATTAGAGCAGATATTAACATTATTTAAATATTTAGTTTAAATTAAAAGGGCCAGTAGTTGGGAGTAGAAGACAGAAGAACTAATTAGAGCCCACTGTTCTAGCTAGGTTCCCTTGGACCTCCTTCTTCACCCTATCTCTGGGGCTATTCCGAGACTAAGGAATAGGGACCGTTACCTTCAAGTATCTCTCCAAGCTTGTTTCCCCCCCTCTTTTCATTTATTCAACTCCATTACTGAGTACCTAGCACATGCCACTGTTCTGCCTTTGACACATATCAGCTAACAAAATACACTAAAATCCCTGACATTTGGAGGTCACATTCTTGTGCCAGAATGGAGGTAGAAGGCCTGGTAGTGCAGACAAATCTCCACTGGAAAATATACAGATATTAATATATATATGTATGTGTGTGTATATTAACTTCTGAAATAGTTTCATTTTATGTTCCTCCCTTAAAAAATAGATGAAGTCTCTTAAAATACCCCTTCTCAAGGCAAAAAAACCTAAATGACAGTTCTAGATTCAGTTAACTAGATGTCACTTCTATGTCTCACAAATGAGATGGGGATCACAGAGATTCAAAAAAGTACTTCCAAGAGTACTGAATCATAAACAGGATTTAGATACGTACTTCTATTGCTAAGTCCTGGGTGTGTGTGTGTGTGTAAATATCCATGGCATTATTTAAGTAAACATACCACTCTTTGCTTGCTTTCAGTGAGATGTAGTAGTCCTTCAAATGAAAAAGCTACTCATGTTTACTACTGGCTTTAATGCTCAATTGTCTTCCAAGGGTGTAAAAGCTGTACTTATTAAAGACAACTGTTAACATCAAAATTTCCCTGATGTTCATAAAAGCAATTACAGAAGCTTTTCTTAAAAGTTTTATAAGTTAGGCTTTCCCTTTTGGAAAAGATCTGAGAAGAGATGAAAAAGGCTTTTAAAACAAGGCACATGGCATAGATATCAAAGCAAATAGGGCATTGTTTAGTGGTCAGAAGTAGTTCCAATGGAGTTTGTGGGGGAAAAAAGATTTCAATGTACCTATAAATAGTGATGAAAGATGGTGAAGAAGTTGAGGAAGGAAGGGCATTTCTTCAGTTGTAACTGACAAGGCAAGAAGAGGTACAGAAGTCATTTAGATCTACCTTGTTTCAAAAATGTCTTCCTGCCTTATACTGCTGCCAGATGAGAAACAGGACAGTCAACTGATACCAACCTGATAAATTCCTATGTTTAATTTCAGTATCTCAGAACTAGGATTGCTAGATGTCCGGACGTGATTTCAAGGACACTACATATGTCCTCAATTAAAACTATACAATCAACCCTTGCTTGCAATATAAACTTTTTTAATAAAGATTTTATTTATTTGGGAGAGAGAGTGAGTGAGAGTGAGCACAAGTGGTGAGGGGGAAGGGCAGAGGAAGAGGGAAAAGCAGACTCCCCCTGAGCAGGGAACCCGATGCGGGGCTCCTTTGAGGACCCCGGGGGCCATGATCTGAGCCAAAGGCAGATGCATAATCTACTGAGCCACCCACATGCCCCTGCCCTATAAATTTTGAAATCTACACCAATATTCTCTTCCTAGTGTTTGAAACAGTACATATATACTATATGCACTCTCCAGCAGAGAGATTAATATAAAATATTTCCACACACACCATAATGCAAATGTGTATATGTACATGTACTTCTACTTAGGCAAATTTCACGATACTTTAAAGAATATGGTCAGCAGTATAACTTCTTTAAATACAGTACTGAGAAGGCGCTGAGACAGGAAGATGGTCAGGAAGCCAAAAGAGAAGAATGAGAGGCAGAGAAGGCATGCTAGGAAAGCACTGGGCAACCAGCTGGGGCCAGTAAGGGCAGAGATGCTCAAAGTTCTAACAGAAATGTTTCAACTCAGTGAGACCCTTGGAAACCAGGTAGCAGAATCACGGCCATCTGGGCAGAGGGCCAAGCTCCAGAGCAAGAGACAGCTGGCCTTGGCTGCGTCACTGAGGGGGGCAGATAAACCTGGAAGCTCTTCTCACCCAGGGAGGCCCCCTGGCTTGTCCAGGGACACTGAAACCCCACTCTAGGCTTGGGAGTGGCTCAGCCCAGACCCTGTCAGGTGCAGAGAAAAGCCGGCCAACATGTTCAATACAGATAAAGCCAGTTTGTGGGAAAAAAGTAAAGTTAATGCAGGTGAGAAAGGAAAGGGAGAAAAATAAACCTTTCAAAAAAACTAGGTAGCTGGAAACAGCATAAACTTTCCGAATATGGTAAGTGTTTCAAGGGAACTGCTGTTGAGAACAGATGGTGTTCAAGGAGACAAACGGCAATTTATTGGAGTCCTAGAAAGGTGGATATATACAAGCTTAGTCAGAAAAGTTGCCTAAAAATGGTAGGCATTTCCAAGAAAGAAATGGGAAAATAATGTAAAAATAAATTTGCGACAGAGGGAATATGGTTCTGAAGTATGCATTTAAGTTCATGGTTTATTTTCTGAGCAGAGAAGACTATTTATTAGTTGAAATAATTGCAGCCTTGCTAACCGGAAAGATCATTAGAAAATGATAAGTGTGAGAAATTAAAGGTAGGGAAAGGATTTGTTAGGACAGGAGAAGGAATTTTCTACTGTATACTTGCAGGGTCGGAAAATAATCTGTTGAGATCTAAAATTAAACTAGAAAGTTTTGCTTACTTTTATTTTCAAAATTTAAATAAAAAAGAGTTGATGAGAAATTCTATTTTTTAATAAAGTTTAAGCTAATCTTTTTATAAACCAATTAAAAATTTGAGATAAAGTGAAAATAATTGATATTGCCATATGCCATTCACACAACTAATGGAAAAAAAATCTGGAGTTTCCAAGAGTCAACAGATACCAAAGAACTCTGAACAAATTTCTAATTCAATCTGTAATTCCTGAAGTAGGGAAAAATAGTCCATCATAGGCTTATTTAAATAAGCATATTAACTATGATCAATATAAAATGATCGCAATAAAAATGAGGTAATTTGTCCTACGAAATTTTGTGCTACTACTTGAATTTGACTCATAAATCCCTTTTTCCCTTTCAAACTAGTTTTAAAATCATTCTAAAACATACAGAATACAGTGAATCTAATGGAAGATTTTCACCTCAGAGCCTTAGGGTCCTCACTGTGAACATTTTAAGGCAGCCTTAATATGTTTGACCTAAAAATATTTCTTGAGTGAGATGCTATTTTGCTGAAGATTCCCTATTAACTCCTTGAATTCTGCATACAAATTAGTAACTGCAGGTTCTGACTAACTTGTATATATTTAACTGTGGTTTTGGAGTGTCTTTAAATACGAGTCTGATGTAATGGGTCTTGTTTGCATTTTATAGATCTTGAGGTAGACCCAGAACATAGTAATGAAAGACCAAAGATGGCAGAGTTTATTTACTCTTATTAGTCAGCTGCACAAAGTTAAAAGACCTTGTGTAAGAGTTAAAGGAATAAAGGCAGTATTACTGGGACAGGGATTTCTTCTTCCTAATGACAGGCAGAGTCTCAGCAAGACATACCCAAAACTAGATAAAGGACTAGAGTCTGATAACAACAGTTCCATTAAGGTGTATGTTTCTCAAGTGGTGCTGGATGAGCATAGATGGGTATGGGCACCCTCCCTTTCCCACAGTCCCAGTAGCAATTGGCTCTTCCTGAGAAACACGTTTTAAGAAAGTCATTCTTAAAAGTGTACCACAACTTCCTACCGTTTGTTCAAGAGAAACTTGGGGCAACACTTCACAGAGGTATAAGGGAAGGCAACAGTTTTACTCTTTTTCTTTCACACTACTGAAACAATTTATAACGGTAATTCCATAATCTAGTGATAAATTTCTCTTTTACAGAAATAGTTTCAAGAGTACTGACAGCTGTCTTTTACTCTAGTTAAAATAATTGATTACATTTGTTTTGTACTATTACAAGTACAGTTGAGACTCAACCTACTGTGTGTTTAGTGACTTGATAAATACCATTTATAAAGGGAATCAAAATATCATAAATGATTATCTTCTGTAACATATGTTAAAAGTCAAACTTTTAGGGTAGCCAAATCTATGGTAGCAACTTGAAGATCAGCATCACCTAATTTTTTTTTATAAATATTAGCATAAAATCCTACAAGATGGGATTTTCTAATAAATGCTTAAATTTCAGCTCTAAAAAAAAATTCAAGTCTGTTACTTTGTAACATTAAGCAAGATAATGAGTACCCAGAGGGGACATTTAAGGACTATTAAAACGATATGAATCATCACTGTATAGAAAATAATATGCCTTGGAATCCTCATGGCTATGGGTCATCCTCACAGGCATATGAAGTATTACATGATTTTAAATATTATAATACAGTATCCAAATCTCTAACAAATTAATCTACATCAAAATTATATGTGTTCTTTTATTTGTGCTGCAAAATTCAAGTGAATAACAGGAAATAAAAGTTTTACAAATGGTGTCCAAATTTAAAATAATCCACAACCTCCGGAAGACTGCTCCCATTACCTCTACCCCACCTCAGCACTCATGCCAGAAATCCTGCTAGCTTTGTGGCAGCAGCTACACTAGTCATCAGCACCCAAGGCCAACTGCCAAGGCCAAGACTTGGGAAGGCAGGAGACAGAGAGCTCTACGCCTATAGGACCTCATGAAAGGAAAACCCACAAATTTGGTCTCCATATGAATTACCTTCCTGGGAGCCAAAGTGTGTTTTCTAAAAGGAAAACAGATTCCCAGCATCCAGAGATGGAACCCTGCTATGAATAACATTATTTAGTTAAGAAACTATCTTTCAGGAAATGTTTCACAGGAGTTACAGAATCAAGTTTTGAAATACAACTTATTTTTTTAAGTTGAAGACAGCTTGCATTCAGATTGGCGAAATGATGTGTAAGGTTTTCAGAGGACCCTAATCTGATTGCAAATAACTTGGGAAGACTAAATATGAAAGTTTTGTATAATGCCTAGTTCTCCCTACCTACACCCCAAACCTTTCACCTCTCAAGAAAGCCCAATTTTTCTTAAGACTTTGTCAGGGAAATAGCTGGGGGGAGGGGGAGTATGGAGAGGGTGGCTGGGTTATGGACATTGGGAAGGATATGTGCTATGGTGAGTGCTGTACAGTGTGTAAGCCTGATGATTCACAGACCTGTACCCCTGGGGCAAATAATACATGTTACTAAAAATTTTTTTAAAAGGAAAAAAAAGAATCTTTATCAGAAATGCACTGAATTTTTAAACTTAAAATACATGTATAAACACGAACATAACATATGTAGACTACTATATCTCACCTCACACTGCTACTTAAAGAGACAAAGTATGTATTCTTTAACTAAAATAAGAACTACTCGTTTTTTTTAAACTTTCCAGTTTAAGAACCAATCTTGAATTTTGAGCCCAAGAACTGCCAAAGGGAAAACAAAATTCAAGACTGATTTCTTGCCTTATGAAATAGCTAAATCTCACCCTAACATACTGAAGAAAATTTTCAGAAATTGTTATTCTAAACAATTATCTAAAGCAAAATAATAAGTGATTAAATTAGACAAATTTGGTGGAGAGCAGAATATTAAATGAGCATAATCTTTAATTCCTTTTCTTCCTGTTATTGGAAATGCTGTAACTATCAAAAATATGCATTTTATGCAAGACTAAGGTAAAGAGAAAATACACTCTAAAAATTCATGACTAACAATTCAAAAATAAAATATGAGCAAAGCAAAGCCCCAAGTCTTTCAGCTCTATTAGCCAGAAGGGTTCAGAGTCTTCTCAGAAAAGCAATGCGTATGTTGACAAATTTGTATATAATATGTACCTATTATCCTTGATGTAGGACAAACTAAGAATTTAACTTCAATCAAATCAAGCATTGCATTCATTCTTTACAACACTTTGTAAAGCAGTAATTTTAGCTGGCTTCAAACTGATAAAAATATCTTATTTTTACCTTAAAATAATCTGTTTACATCAGGAAAAATAAAAACTTAATAACAGCAGATAAACTTATCCTTTAACAGAATTCCACTGAGTTCCTATGGGAAAATAAATGTAGTTTTCACCAACTGTTCAAAGAGATTTTAAGGCATAATATATCCTCACAATTTTTCTGAAGTGCACTTCTTACTAACTACTATCAGAGTTAACACGAACCTAGTCCCTGGAGAAATAAAAGTAACTCGCTCTGCATTTTTTCAGTTTATAAACACAGTTACCTGTTCTCTTAGGAGAGTTAACATGGAAAGAAAGTTATGAGTAATACCAAAAAAGATGTCAATTACACGAAGAAGACTCTAATGTACTTGGAAATGTAGGCATACCTTGTTCTAGTGCACTCTGCTTTATTGCATTTTGCAGATATTGTGCTTCTTTCAAACTGAAGGTTCAAGACTTCAGTGGAGAAAGCAACCGCAGATGCGGTGGAAATGCCAAGAGAACTGAAGTGGAGCCTGAAGCTGGGACTGAATTTCTGCCATCTCATGATAAAACTAACAGATGAGGAATGGTTTCTGATGGATGAGCAATGAAAATGGGTTTTTGAGATGAAATCTCCTGCGGTGAAGATTGTTGAAATGACAACAAAGGATTTAGAATATTCCGTAAACTCAGCTGGGAGAGCAGCAGCAGGGTTTGAGAGGACAGACTCCAATTCTGAATGACGTTCTACTGTGAGTAAAAGGACATCACAGCATTGCGTGCTACATTTGCGAAGGGAAGAGGCAATGAATGGGACAAATCTCATGTCTCATTTTAAGAAATTGCCAGAGCCACCCCAACTTGCAATAGCCACAACCCTGATTAGTCAACAGGCATCAACAGGGAGGCAAGGCCTTCCACCAGCAAAAAGATTATGACTCACTGAAAGCTCAGATGATGGTTAGCATTTTCTTTTCTTACCAAGAAAGTATTTTTTTACTTAAGGTATGTACTTTGTTTAAGATATGATGCTACTGGACACTTCATAGGCTGAGGTATTGTGTAAACATAACTTTTATATGAAGTGGGAAACCAAAAATTCACTTGACTTGCTTTATTGCAATATTTGCTTTATTGAGGTGGTCTGGAACCGAACCTGCACAATATCGCTGAGGTCTGCCTGTAACAAGCATGGGATAAGGCTTTCGGATATATTGGGCCGAAAAGCCTTGTATAACAAGTCACCGAATTAATTGTTTTAGAGCAAGTATAGGAGAGCTCCTCTGGTAATTTCCTCATATTACGGCAGGAGAAACAGATTCATATGTGCACTAATTCCCCTTTCATGCTAATTTTTCATTGTTAAAATGTGTTTGAGAGAAGGAGTGAAGGCTAGTGGGGAAAAACAAAGAGCTGAAGGAGAAACTCTCTGAGTCCCAGGTTACCTGTGCTCCCTGGGTCAGAGCTGCAGGCACCCACTTGAACCATTTCCTTGAGAAGTCCACTGTGACTGTCCTTCCCTTCATCTCCCAGTGATACTTCATTTTTTCTTATTCCCCAGCTCTTTAAAATCAAGCTGTCATGATTTTGACCTCCCCCTGTTTTCTCTTTTATCCCTTTGTTTAATTACAATCCCAAAATGAAAGGAAACAGTCTGTGACACTAGCCAGTTAACCCCATGAGAAAAAAGAGTGTGAAAGATGAGAGAAGGCATTATTTTCCACCATAAAACTAGTGCCTGTGGTTATATGCAAATGCAGGAATAACTATGTGAACTGTAGTAAATTATATTTAATTGAAACAAAGGTTTCAATTCAAACATAATTAAACACATTCTACAGTTTTACATATTATTGTAATTACTCTGTGTCCTTTCTTAATTAAAAAAATGAGCACTTTATGTGCACTTAAACACTTTCAGTCATTACCAAATATTTTTATTTAAATTTTCTCTTTCTCAGTTATGAAAATTTAGCTGTAAAACATTCAAATACTCATTACATATTTTAAAGCTTTAAAAATCAGTGTTTTCTGAGGTATGTCCTATACCTTGTGCTTTCTCACTTTAAGCCCCACTCTTTGCTTTCGGTTTGTTTCTTATGCCTTATGAAGAGATGTGTTCAGTATCAACATTCTTGGGATTTTCACTTTTTAATATTCTTTCCACCTCTCAATTCAGTATAACAAACATTCAACAAGTATGCTATGTGGGATATCATGCTAAATGCTTTGGGAAATGTAAAGATGATTCCTATCCTTTGAAGGAACTAAGAGGGAAGCACAGATACATATACAGATAGACATATATAATATTTATTAATGTTATAATATATGGAGAAAAATGGTAACATGAGAATAAAATAGGAATATATTATATTAATTCATTTTAAGCAGTAAAACTTAAGGTGGGCCTTGAAGTATAGGTAACATTTTAACACCTAAAAGTTTTCATTAATGTTTCTGAATATCCCTTTTAGATTATTATTATTATTATTATTATTATTTTTCCTAGAAAAGGACAGAGCAGGCATGTGAGCCACGGTGGGCATGGTGGTAGTAGGAGGGACAGAGGGAGAGGGAAACAGAGAATCTTTAACAGGCCCTGGCCCAGAGTGGAGCCTGATGTGGGGCTCCATCTCATGGCTCTGAGATCATGGTCTGGGCCAAAAATCAAGAGTCAGCCACTTAACAGAATGAACCACCCAGGTATCCTACAGATTATTTGTTTACAATATGGTAGGCTCAAACAACAATTAAAAATAGAACTATTTTCTGAAGTAGCACAATTAAAAGGAAATTTGTTCAAGATAAATACTGCAGGCAAGCCTTAAATATCTTACAGCATAAGAGTACATGCAGTAGGGATAAACGTAAAAATGTCAAATAGGCTATTTCTTCCACAAACACTCATTGAGCAAGTCAGTAGAATGCAGAGAGGAGGGTAACAAAGTCCTTGCTGGGAAGGAGCAAGGAA
The DNA here is from genome assembly GCA_004024625.1 of Mellivora capensis. Lineage (NCBI taxonomy): Eukaryota > Metazoa > Chordata > Mammalia > Carnivora > Mustelidae > Mellivora > Mellivora capensis. The sequence goes on from PISX010004430.1 coordinate 109,902, forward strand.
ACAAAGAAGAAAGTCCCAAATTAAAGGCAGTATGTACATGTGTGGGTGTAGATACCCAAAGGGAAGAAATACCAGGAAACTGCCTAAAACTCATTTGGTAAGAGTTGTCTAAAGAATTCAATGGTGGTAATGAGGGAGGGAAAATAAAGTCCAGGAAAGACAAGGGTAGGTAAAAAGAGAAGAAGGGATACAAGATGGACACAGGTGGAACACAGTGGTATAGGAAAAAGAGGATTGACAAGACTAAGAAGAGAAACAAAGGGGATGGCCTGAAAGGCCAAGAGCTGAGGGACTTTGTAGGGAATCTGAGGAAAAGAAAACAACAAAAGAGTGAGAGATGAGGTTAGAAGGAAAAGGAAGGAATCACATAATTGAGGAAATAAAACCACCACACCTAGCGAACTACAAGGAAAAATTCCTTTAAATGTCCTATGTGCTACAAGTAAAAACATCTAGCACTTGAAAGAAGTAAACATTAAAAATAATAATTGGGTCATTTTAGAGATAAGAAGCAGCATGTGAAGGAAGGAGATAACTTTTAGCAATTAAAAATTAAGTAACTTTCTTAAGACTATGGTCAGGTAAACCAGTTTTAGCCATACTGAAAGGATCAGAAAAATATAAGCACCGTCAATCACAGTCTTACTTCTATAGAAATTATAACATTGCAAACTTGATGAGTTTTTTTTCAAAAGAACATTAAATTTTTAAATAAATGATATCAGGCATATAATGCTTAGGGTTTATAAATAGTGTTTCCTTCATGCTAAGGGGTATTTTCGTAAAGAACCCACTGATAAGAGAAACCCAAGAGTGACAATAACCATAAGAACTTTCAGTGTTTTTCCCATTGTGATTGCTTCTGACAAGTATCTTAATCTTAAAAGACTATCAAGACTAAATTTAAGTATTAACTACCTCAAATTCAGCTGAGTGCTGTTTTTCAGCTGAATTGCATTTGCAGTTTTATATTCAGTTCCTATCTACCTCTTTCTGTAATCCAACTGGCAGAAGGCACTCAAAATTTTTCTATTTCCAGAATACAGCAAGAAAAATGCTAAAAATTATGCAATCTATACAATAAAAAACTTATAATTCAATTCTTGGTTAATTCATAACTGCTGCTTAGACAACAAATGACTTAGTTCATTAATTCATATTTGATTACATCAATTTCTGGTAAATCATTATTCGATCTTTAACAGTAGTGACGATAGAAATTCAAAAGGACATGAACCTTTTTGAGTCACACAGGGGACAAGTGAGGATGAGGACAGTTACCAGGCCATCTCTAACCATGGGAGTAATTAATACTTCTAAGGTGCTTCCAAACCAATTAAATTCACTTTAGGAAATACTTTATTGACCTTCGACCACGTGAGAGAGAAGCCTGTAAAGAAGAATGGGACAAGGCAGTAGTGAAGAGTCCGGGCACTAAAGGAGCACTGAGGAGGGCTCCTGTGGATATATGTCTACCAGTATTTATTCCCAGCTTCTCTTTGCATACATATACATCCCCCATAAGCCTATAAACTCCTTCAAAGTAGAGACTGGCCTTCTAATCTTTGCATCCCCAGCAAAAGATGTGACATAAATTAATATTCAATACACATTTGCAAACATAAATGCATGAATAAATGAACCAAAGGACAAATGAACATGTCTGAGTTTTCATAGATCGGTCAAGGCAGAATCAAGTCTAGGTACTGATTCAGTGATCTTTACTTTTACCTAGAGGAATCACAGAGTTGTTTCATTTTGCAACAATTCAGGTAAGCAAATAAATACATTCAGGTTGTTTACTAATAATGATTCCTGCTGATCTTACAGTCAAGGATACTTACTGGTACAGCCTTCTGACCAGCAAGGAAGATGAAAGGATCCATGATTTTCTATCTTGTGGGCCAAGGTTTTATTTTACACTGACATGCAGGGCTCCAGTTAGTGCCTTCTGCCATCAGATGGCACACTGGCCCATAGCACTATAATCCCAAGCCCACTATCCAAACCTGACCTTCAAGGGCAGGAAGAAGGAAGTTCAACATGTGCTGAACCCAAGAGCACTGAGGAGTCAGAGGCTTTACATGCATTCTTTTATTTAATTCTACAAACAAGTCTTCCTGCTATTGGTTATTGTTCTCATTCCATGGATGAGAAACTCAGGCCCAGGAGAAGCAAAACAGAACTACCTCTGGTTACAGAGCAGGTACCTGGCAGAGGTAGTCTTGAACTTGGGTTCGTAAAACTCAAAAGCCAATTCCCTTTCTAACTCTCAGGATTATACAACACGTGGTTCATTTCCAGAGCCCAGCTCCCTTGATGTGAGCTACAGCAGCTCTGAGAATCTTACTCTAAGAAGTGTCATGGGAATACATCACGCCAAAAAATGAACTGAGGATGTCAGAAGAGACCGAGGGCCAGAACGTTTTCTGCAAGAAAGAAGTGATTTCTGCCTTGTTGCAGCCTTTATCATGGGATGAATACATTAGGAAGTGCTCAGGTTTTGGAAGGGAGGGGCGTTGGGGGATGGGTGAGCCTGGAGGTGGGTATTAAGGAGGGCACATATTGCATGGAACACTGGGTGTGGTGCATAAACAAGGAACCTTGGAACACTGAAAAAATAAAATTAAATTTAAAAAAAAGTGCTCAGGGCCTTCTAATCTGTAACTTCCATTATGGAAGACAAGGAAAAACCAACTCTTCTGAAGAATGAGAGTGAAGTTATACAGAGTCTAATGGTACCAATAAGAGAAACAAGAAGGCTGGTTTAAGGAAAGGCAGGAGAGGAAGCATGCATACATCATCTTTTGAAGTTAAAATCCTCCTCCCTCCATGGGCAGATATTGCAGCTGCTTCTCTGTCTCTCCCATGTGGAGGCAGGACAAGTCAAATATACTGTTACCTTAAAAAGTGTGATGGTTTCTTGTATAATTTCTATCAATCTATTTAAAACATACTATGTTATAAAACATGTTTATTTCTCACAGAACCTAATCTAGAGGAAAATATCAACATGTTAGTTTAATTCAAAGAATGATTTTACAATGTGTATTTGAACAGACGATTAAAAACAGAAGAAATTTTATGCATCATTTGTTTTCTATTAACATGTGACTAGAAGAGCTGCAAAGCAATGTGTTAAATAAGAATTATTGGAGAACTTTTTCTTCATCTTAAGTGGCATTGCCAGTCAAGCCGAGGTGTGTAGCACAAAGGATTCTGTTATTTAAATTTCTGTCAGCGTTCAAAATTGATAAAAGATCACGATGAACAGAAATACAATTTTGGGCTGGGGGATGCTGAACCGTTAAGATTATAGTATTTTAAAGCCAGTTGATAATCATAACAGAGTGAACCAGCAATCACTTTAAAAGACTTGGCTACTATGAGTGGCTTTTAAGTGTCTCTGTTGTCTTCTGGGGGTACTTTCAACCAGCTCCTCTTGAATGTCTAGGTCAGTAAAACTCGGGTCGTACAGAGCTGAGAGAAAATAATCTGATTCTAGATGATCAACCATTTGGATTCTAGAGCAGCAGAAATTCTCTGTGATTCACTTCTACAAATAATGGCATGGATCTTCAGGATGACCATATGGTCACTGAAAAGAGAAAGTTCGGTCAAATTTGTTATTTTATGAGATAAAATAATAGCCTGAATAGTCATTCTTGGCTCATTCAGTGGAATGTGGGTGAAGGAGGGATGAACCTCTCTCCTGAATAAACCCAAGAAACAACCACAGATTGTTCAACCAAGATAAGGAAGTCATGCAACTGTCAAGTGCAGAAATGTTTTCTCAGGAGTTGTACTCAGCTCTTTTTCTAGGCATGATATGGAATACAGGGTTAAAGAAATGTATGTCCAGTTGCGGAAGCATTTGAAGAAATTCAGCTTACTTAACAGACAGCAACATAAATCCAACTGAACTCAGTTACAGCAAAAATCTCCTAGCACAACTTGTGCCCATTATTACTTTACAATCAAGGACAAAGGGAGTCATGATTCTTCTCTGAATGGGGAAGTGGTTAGGGAGTCAAGTGCTCTAAACTCTCCTGCCCACACCACATTCTTATTCTGCATCTGTATTTCCTGCTTGTTGGTGGCAGAATGCTAATTTCAACTAATTTAAATGAAAGCCCCACATAATGTGGCACTCTCATTCTCTTTAAACAAAAACTAGCGATAAGGAGCAAGTAAGGGATGGCCCATGAGGCTGCTCAACCCAGCTTTCCATTATTTAACAGAGAATTATTAGCTATGCATGGTAACCATTTTTTCCTCTAATGCTTTTGAATTCTGATCAGAGCCATTACTACTGTTTCTAACTTTGTACCCTCTTTTGCAAGCTTCCACAAGCCCCTTATTAAAGCACTGGGAAGGCTTCCTATCTGATGCTCTGCCAGGCACTGTCCTTTTGGACACAATGCATTCAGGTTATTAGCTTGATGTGCATCATTCAGCAAGCTGTCTTACAATTTCACTGATCATCATCTAGTAAGGCTGAATTGCTGCCTTGCCCATGGCTTTTAGATTTATATAATTAACCAAAATTAGCTTGATGTTTAAAACACAATGCCAGCCTACTCATTTATTTTTGGAAGAACACTTTAGTGAACACAATGAGTGGGCTGATTTGGAATTGCCAACTTAAACTGTCAAAGTTTTCCTATAAAATTACTATGCTTAAAAAATTCAAATTCTATTAAGGAAAATACCATTAAAAGAAAAACTATGTGATAAAATAATCAGATACCATATTATTTTCATTTACGTTCATTATTATATTCGACTAAATTCTAGTATAAAATATTCCATACAGTTCCTTGGGTGTGTATTGTAAATATTAGCTATACATAGTACCTTTGGGAAAAATGTATAATCGTTTTGGTTATAAAGCCTTACAGAAACATAGCATGTACAAAATGACATGTAAAAACTATCACTTAGAAGCTATTACTGTCAGACAGAAAATTAAAAATAGCCAACTACATGCTAAACATTATAGTAGATAGTAGGTAATACTTTGGGGTACTGAGCTTGAACCTGAAGTTTTTCCAACACACTTTTACTTCCTTACATCAAATTTACCTTCATAAGTGATTCATGAAAACATATATTTAATTACCAACATTTTTCATAAAGGGGACTGAAGCACAGAAAACCAAAATGATTTCCAAAAAATGAAGCAGTACAGTCTGTAAATAGCACGTAGAAGAGCTGAAATTAAAATTCAGCTCTCGTGGCTATTTCTAGTTCCACTAAAGCCAGTAATATGTATTTTAGAGTTTGCTGGACCTTGGTTTGAATAGTTTTAGGCAAATTTGAACTTCTCTGTAGCTCGTTTTCATTATATGCAAGATGAAGTCAGTAATAACCTACCTCATAAGGATCACATGAATCCCTTACAAATTATGTGAACAGCACAAAGCGTAACACATAACATAGGTGATCTGTAAATGCTAGTTCATTAGTTATTCATTCATACTTACATTTATTCAGTCAGTATTAACTGAGCATGTGTAAGTGCCAGGCATTGTCCTATGCCCTGGCCATGTGGAGCTATCATTCTAGGAGGATAATCAGAAAGAGGTTGGCTTATGGCATAAATGCCAATGAATAGCCCCTCAGCCAACTTGTCCTCACCCCTCCATTCAGCACATGGTTCCTGGGCATCGGCCAGTTGCACTGGCATACAAAAGGTTCTAAGATTTGAATCCTGCCCAGCTAGTTCACTTTTTCTCTCTTGTTCATTCTGTCTGCTCCTTTTTTTTTTCTTTTTCCCCTTTCTACTCTTTTAGTCTCAGTAATCTACAATTAAAACAGTAGCTTCAAATTGTGCCAGACACAGGGGTTCAGCGAGGAAAGTGACTGGGAGTTGGGTGCAGCTTGGGGAGACAGGTCTCTCAGCCCTGCCGAAATCAGAATAGATATCTCTATTGTATCTGTTTCATGCCATCTACTTAATATCCTAGGCTTCCAGTACAAGTTTTGGGTGCGAATAAATAACTTGAGTGCTAAATGAATGTTTGGGAAAAAGAAAAAAGCACCAATTTAAAATATGTCCCATTCTTTAATAAGGTGATGTACAGGAAAAAGCAATGAGGGTGGCATAGGGAATCCAGTACACAAAAAGAAACTTGTAAGACATAAAAGACAAGTGGGATATATGGTTCTTGATAGGATGTTGGGTTGAACAAGTCAACTACCAACAGCATTTTTAAGACAACCAAGGGAAATTTAAATATGAACTGGGTATACAATAATTCTAGTGTGTATGACAGTATTATGTGGCAAAATACACCTTTTTAAGAGAAGAGCACCGAAATATTGAGATGAAAAACAATGATGTCTGTAATCACGTTTTAAATATTATAGCCCCCCCAAGAGATGATATAAATACGAAAGTCAACAATTGTTAAACCTCAGTGAATACTGTGCATTATATGCTTCTCTTGACTTTCAATACTTTGGATATTCTTCATAAAAAAACTTTATAGGAGTGCCTAGTTGACTCAGTCGGTTAAGCATCTGCCTTCAGCTCAGGTCACGATCCCAGAGTCCTGGCATCAAGCCCCGCATCAGGCTCCCTGCTCAGGGGGGAGCCTGCTTCTCTCTCATCCTCTCCTGCTCCCCCTGCTTGTGCGTGCTCTCTCTCTCTTTCTTTCTCTTTAATAAGGTGATGTACAGGAAAAAGAAATGAGGGTGGCATAGGGAATCTAGTACACAAAAAGAAACTTGTAAGACATAAAAGACAAGTGGGATATATGGTTCTTGATAGGATGTTGGGTTGAACAAGTCAACTATCAACAGCATTTTTAAGACAACCAAGGGAAATTTAAATATGAACTGTGTATACAATAATTAATTCTAGTGTGTATCACTATGACAGTATAAAAAAAAAGAAAGTTTTCAAATGATCAACACCTACTGGCATTCATTGGCCTTAATATGCCTCAAACTTCCTTCACTTGTACAAGTTAAAACTGTATACAGGTTGTTTGTTTTGTACTTTAAAAGTTATATAATCCTATTACAGCATTTAACTCACAAACCACCATGAAGAAAAGAGATGGTTTACAAATTACATATAATCATTACTGAAGGAGGAGTCTCCACGCATACGCTGATATTTTTCTGTTAAACAGATAAACTTCAGGGCAAGTATATACTTAAAAAGACTCTATAAGCAGATGTAGTGAGTGGTCTCTAAGATAACCCCTAATGAGACCCACTTCCCAGAATTCAAACCTTGTATAATCCTCCCCCCTTGAGCACTAGCCTGGACCTAGAAACTCCATAACCATGGAATACAGCAAACATGATGAGAGTTCACTTTGGAGATTAGACTGTAGAAGACCAAGACTTTCGGACTCCCTCCCTCCTTTGTCTTTCTTTCTTGATTTCTTGCTCTGATAAAGTGAGTTGTCATGTTGCAAGAAAACTGCTCTATGGAGAGCCCCACATGGCCTCAGAATAGTAGTGAATGGGGGAACTGAGCCCCCAGTTGAGAAGCCAGCAGAGCACTGAATTCTGCCAACAACCACATGAGTGTGCTTGGCCCAAATCCTTCCCTCACCCAATCTTAAGATGGCTGCAGCCTGTGAGACCCTGCCTTAGTTTGCTATGGCTGCCATTACAAAATATCACAGACTGGATGGCTTAAACAACAGACATTTATTTTCTCACAATTCTGGAGGCTGGAAATAGGATATCAAGATGTGGGCAGGTGTGGTTTCTTCTAAGGCCTCTATGCTTAACTTGCAAATGGCTGCTTTATCTCTGAATCTTCACATGGTCTTTCCTCAGTCCATATACATGTATGTGATGTATGTGTGCAAATTATCTCTTCTTAAAAGACATCAGTCATACTGCACTAGGACCCACCCTAACTGCTTCATTTCAATTTAATTACCTCTCTAAAGGCCTTAGCTTCAAATACAGTCACATTCTGAAGTACAAAGTTAGGACTTCAACATACAAATGTAGAGTAGATACAATTTAGCCTATAACAGACTCTAAAGCAAAGGACCTTGCTAAGTTACTATTGGATCTCTGATCTACAAGAGAAAATATTATATAATAAGTGTTGCTTCAAGCCACTAAATATGGGATAATTTGTTATACGGCAACAGATAATTAATATACCAGGTCAAATAGTTACACCATTCACCATCTGGGCCTAGTGAAAAACAACTTTATTAAAACTTTTTATATGAATTTGAACAAAATAAGCTCAAATATTTATTCCGTATTTTCCTGAATAAATATATTCCTGAAATAGTCAATGTCCTTCTAATGCAAATAATTGCTTGGCTGTTGTCACATATGAACTTGGAACATATCCACCCTATAAACACCAATTCCTGATTTCAAATCTCTTTGACAGGTTCTAGTTTATTATGACTTCCAGTACTTTTTCTTGCACTCACACTGTCAAAGCACAATATTTTGAAAGCTTTGATGTTTGTCAGTTTTAAGAGAGGATGGTCATCTTCTCTGCTCTACACATGCAAAATATTTTCATTTTTGATATATAATAACCTATTAGAATGAGCAATACGAATTTTTTCACCTCTATATTATTTATTTCTTCCATTCAAACTTGTATGTATACAAGCCTGCCTGTATTTAGCACTTTTCTACTTAAAACCATATCAAGTAAATCAGCATTTTTATTGCAAGGATGGTGCATATAACAAATCAGTTTTCTAGATTGACCCCTCTTTATTTCATTTTTTAAATTAAAATGATCACATTACTTAAAGACCAAAAATACCATGTTCTCTTCCATTTTGGTTTTATTTCCCCCACCTACTAATCATAAACCTATAACTACATTATGACCTCAAAACTTTTTTTCAAACAATTGTAAGCAAGGTTTCCCATTAAGTCTTTATGTCAAGAATTTCTATACTTCCATATATGAAAAAAATATGGACACTATCCTGAGTTCGGCTTTATGATACAGTATTAGCCAAAAATGTCTCTGGGCTTATGTTTTCGGAGATGAAAACTATCTTAGAGGACTGCTTTGTACTCTATTTTTTGTATGTATTATTTTTATTGATCTTACTTTTGGGGTTTGACAAAGCTTTCATATCTTTTCCTATTACTATCAATATTTCAGGGTGTTGCTGAACATTAGTCAGTGAAACCAATTCTTATCTACAAACTTTTTTATTTAGTTCTTACTTATATTTACATATAGTGAAGTGAATGTGCTCACCTTCCTTTTCTTCAACATTTTCATTATTATCAGCGATGTTTAGTTACTTTTTCTTTAGTTTCTTAAAAATTTTCAAAACATCAAATTTCCCACTGAGCAAACACTATAGTTTTGTTGCCATTCTCAATGTTGCTTTGTAGTATTTATTCCTAGTAATGTGTTTCTCTTATTTGGAATAGCCTAAATCTGTCTTCTTTAGGTCCTTAACATACTCTACTACCACTCTCTAGATGTCATTTATAGCATACGAAGGGTAAACCACAATATGCACGACAAATTAGCAGTCATCCTGATATTCCCTGTTAGAAATTATTATTTCGGTTCTAGATTTACCTCTCCTGGTTTCTCTGCTGAAATGCTAGCTGGTACATAGTAACATGCAGTAAATATTTGTTGCTTTATATAATCATACTTTAAGAAGACAAATACAAAATACCATAGGGATATTGCTAAAACCCTTATGACACACATTTTTAAAAGATCTAAAAGAGAAAACTCTAATATTTTAGACATTTTGCTATGTTGGCTTATAAAGTTGGAAAGAAAAGTGCTACATATAAAAACATATATATATATACTAGTTCCCTGTCCAACCACCATTAGAGTCCATAGTAATTCCTTCCAAGTTGGTGGCCACAGTATGAGGTTTCTCTCAGGTTGTGGTCTGAATGAAGGTGGAAGGATCAGAACACAGAGAACTTGGTAAGGTCTTTTAAAAATTCAAACAGCTGAGTTCCTGACTGGTTCCCAAATACAGCTCTCACAGGTCTTTGGACTACTCAGGGCTCTTGCCAGATACCGGGCAACGAAACCAGTTCTAACACTAATGCGATAGGTTAAAGTCTATAGAAAAACTGGATTTTGATAGCCTTTTAGAATGTATCTGTTTTATATACTCTTATTTTTTAAAAAGATCTATTTATTTATTTACTTATTTATTTATTTATCAGAGAGAGAGAGAGCACGCGAGAAAGAGAGTGAGCGCACAAGCAGGCAGAGTGGCAGGCAGAGGCGGAGAGAGAAGCAGGCTTCCCGGAGAGCAAGAAGCCTGACACGGAACTCGATCCCAGGACCCTGGGACCATGACCTGAGCGGAAGGCAGCAGCTTAACTGACTGAGCCACCCAGGCATCCCTATATACTCTTTTAAATAAGCAATTCAAAGTATATTCACTGGCTTCTGGACATTAGGGCTATACCAGGTAAAGAGGATACAGAGATACTATTGAGATATAGCTATATAGAACACTAAAATATATACTGAAAAAATGCACGATATGAAAGAAGGTTAACAATTAACTTCATGGTTAGACCTTGAAAAATCTCAAAATAAGAACCCCTGAACTCATGGAAGGCATTTTTTAAAATTTAACTTGGAATTATAATAAGTAAAAATTTAAACCCTTGTTCAACAAATACAGTGAATAATGCATATTTTTCATATGTAATATCGATAGTATAGAGAAGACCAAACTAGATATAAACAGTTATAAAAACAAAACAAAACAAAAACCTGAGTCAATTTGTTAACCATTCATTTAGAAGATAAAATTTCCTCACTAGGAAAATAATTTTGTTGTGGTAGTCCTTAGACCAATCCCTGCATCAGAATTTATTGGGTAAAATACCATTTCATCAGATCATGCTGTGAACATTTTGGAAATCTAAGACAGAGATTGCTTGGGAACTCTTCCTATGCTATCTCATGGATACGTTTACGGATTCTGAGGCTGGTTAAGTTTGCGTGTGTTGTTCCTTCCTCTAATTCATTACTGATCAGAAATGCCTTAATGACAATATACATTCACCTAAAATGCTGACATTTAAGTTACTTTCCTATAATCCCAACTGATATTCCTCTTCATTCTGAGAAATTTGTGTTCCATGTGAAGGTTTTCTGTGTCTGCCATAAACTAGTCAGAGTCTGGTCTACACACCCAATTCATCTGAGAGGCAAGGAGAAAGGAAGACATGTCATGCTATCTCACTGCTTTTAATGGTATAAGATGTCAATTTGGTGATCTACTTGTTAGAGATCATCATTTTAGATTTTCAGTAGTCATTGTTATAAAATTCCTCCTACCAACTTGTGCTGGTTGCCCCTAACTGAGTCTCTGTGTGGAGCACAACACTCTCTAGGAAACAGGGTCCAGCTTCCGTGCCAGGTCATGGAGGTAGCCTTCAGTACTCAAAGTCCCTCTTCTCCATGTATGCTTTCCCCAAATGGGGTGTTTGGCTGTCTTGTGTGTTCTCCTAGGTACCTGGATATGCCTTCAAAAACTGATCCAGCAAAATTACCCGTGGTTACTAACAAGCACCAGCTCAAAACAGAGCTTGGTTCATATGATATCCCTGATATGAGGAAGTGGAGATGCAACATGGGGGACTAGGGGGGCAGAAAAAGAAGAAAAGAAACAAGATGGGATTGGGAGGGAGACAAACCGTAAGTGACTCTTAATCTCACAAAACAAACTGAGGGTTGCTGGGGGGAGGGGGTCGGGAAAGGGGGGTGGGGTAATGGACATTGGGGAGGGTATG